>JAFBMS010001262.1:0-12500 GCA_019788955.1 Albula glossodonta | reverse complement strand
CTGTGACTGATGCGCCTGCAATTCAAGCACTAACTGTTTGAGGATTTTTCAACCTGTTAGATCTGTAGTTATTTCACAATGTGAGTCCTTTTAAATTAGGAGTCTCCATTTCTTTGATTTATTGCTGGGTAGGTATGAGAACGCAGTGTTGACCGATGTGTGTGAAAGTTCCAGAAATCGCGTGTACATGCATGTGCATGAGTGCATGTGAGTGTGTGTGTGAATGTTTGCGAGCGTCTGTCACCTCCCAGGCCCCGCCCCCCCAACAGAGAGAGACAGAGAAAGAGAAAAGGGGGGACAGAGAGAGACAGAGAAGTGAAGAAGGAGAGAGAGAAATGAAGTCAGAGCAAGAAGGAGAATCAAAGAGAGAAGGAAAGATCTGCATGCCCTAGTTCCTGTTTCAGGCAGTTAACTCTCTCCTTCCATGGCCAGCTTCGCAGGTCTACCACACAAATGACACACTGTTTAGGACCACAGAGAAAACACCATGAGCATGGCGAGAAAACCAAAAATCACAGAAACTGCTTACCTACTGCCAACAATAGGGAAGTGGGATTTTGCTCCCTCACACACACAGGGTGGGCTCCAGTCAGACCCCACCCCCATGTCTAATCTTAGCCAATCAGAGCCATTCTACAGATCTTTGGCTCAAACAGCTCCTTCCTTACATCACCTCATTCTCATCTCCATCAGAATGTTCCAAAAATTACTGCACTGCCACCAAACAAGACAACAGGTTCCACAGAGGTAAGGTGCACTCACACATTCACACACAGCTATCTGTTTGCCTTCAGACACAGACAGCTCTGGATTTATTCCACCTGGCGATCTGATCCAGAATGGCTGACCAGCAGAACCGAAATGGAGTGTGTGTGTTTGTACTGGCATAAGAGTGCCATTACTCTATCAAGCACTTCCTATAGAAGCAAAAGGTTGAGCTCACTGCACTAAGCTGTGAGTCAGTCACACTGCTGCTGCTACTGGCGCAGTCACGGGGACTTTAAATAGCATTAACCCCCCCACCCCCACCCCCACACACGTACCAACCCACCCTGCCTCTGATGCTCCAAGCTGGTCTGCAACGCCAAGTTTCACTAAGCTGAGGAAACCTCTCACTAATCCAGCAATGTGAAAACAGCTAAAAATGGGAAATCAAGTGGCAGTGTACAACCATTGCCCAAAAGCATACTTAGATCGGCGAGATTCAGACTGAACCCCAAGACCCACAGACCTGCCAACAAGAGACCTAACCCCTAAAACGCTTGCTCTGACAAACAGGCCAGATCACACAGAGACTCCCAAAACACTCACGCCCACACACCAATGGAACCCCCAAAAAACACACTTACTAAAAAAAACCATGCAGAAACAGATGGAACTCAAAAGCAGCCAGCATGACACTGACACCCCAGAATGCAGGTCCCTTCAGACCTGCCAACATCCGAGAAACCGCTTCCCCAAATGGTACTACCCTAAAACCTCCCACTGTTAGCGTGATATCCCAAAACACTCAATGGCAAAGATCGGACAACGTTCGACAGACCACCCCTAAAACCCGGTGCCTGCAGTTGGACCCCCAAAGCGTCGGACCCCCGCTGGTACTCACAGGTGTGACATGGGTTGCCGAGAGTCGGCTCGGTTGGGACACCCCACTGAATGCGCCGTGGTTCGGGGAGTGAGGAGCGCAGCTGCTACCTCTCTCTCCCGGTCTCTCGCCTGCTCCTCCTCTCTCAGAGCTAAGATCACCCCCCCATCCCCTCCCCCCAGGAAGGACGGACGAGGCCGTCTGCTCCCAATCCAAGCGCATGCTCATCATCCCCAATTGTGCCCTAGAAACGGGTGGCGCAGCTCACCACAGGGACCGCTGGCCCAGTTCCGCCAAGTCCGCTCCGCTCCTCTCTCCTTCTGCAACTTTACTTTTCTTTCCTTTCTCAGCTGGGCGGGCCGTATGACATCACCCCAAAAACCACATCCGTTCGGATACCCTCAGACCATGTGACCAAAAATCGGGTATGTAGAGGTTCCCTCTGAAAACCTCTGCAAACCCCATCAGCTCCCCCCCCCCCCACCCCTAAAACATCACTTCCTCCAGCAGACCCCTGAACCTCAAGCTGTAGGTATGTACGGATATACCAACATCACCTGCTACTGATGTGCAGTATCCACTGCTTCATATCAACCAGTTCACCAATGCACTAGACTATCATCTACTGCAGATCTTCAGTTAGAGGCGTTTAAAACCCTTAGCCTCACGCTGACCTGAGCTCAGGCTCCACCCCCCCACCCCCAGCATGACTCACCATGTCCCAAACTGACCTGCTCAAAGCTGGCTCTCACCGTGTCCCAAACTAACCTGCCCAAAAGAAACTGCCAAAGTTGACTCTCCTACAGAGCAAGCTAATGCTAACCAGCCCAATGTGGGCTTTCCAACTGCCAGCACTGACCTGAGCAAAGCTGGCTCTGCAGTGGGCCATGCTAATGCTATCCTGCCCAAAGCTGGATCTGCAGTGGGCCATGCTAAAGCTAACCTGCTCAACGCTGGCTCTGCATTGGGCCATGCTAATGCTAACCTGCCCAAAGCTGGATCTACAGTGGGCCATGCTAATGCTAACCTGCCCAAAGCTGGCTCTGCAGTGGGCCATGCTAAAGGTAACCTGCCCAAAGCTGGCTCTGCAGTGGGCCATGCTAATGCTAACCTGCCCAACCATGGCTCTGCATTGGGCCATGCTAATGCTAACCTGCCCAACACTGGCTCTGCAGTGGGCCATGCTAATGCTAACCTGCCCAACACTTGCTCTGCTCCACAGGCAGGTTAAAATGGATTAGGGCCTTCAACATAGAGCACGTTCTGGCTACACCCTGCCACTTTCTCTAGCCATGTAAGGGACCAAGCTCTCCGCTATGCCCTGGGGCCCTACATCCACATACACACCCCTGAGGCTGCCTGGAATGGAAACATGAGCCTATTAATCAAACCCAAACTACAGTATTTAGGTACTTTTGGATTTCAAAAGAACAATATGTGGGTTTTTGGTAAGTGAAATGAGGCTACTAGCCTTAGTGAGTCCTGTTGCAACAAATGAACCCATGGGAAGATAATTGCAAGCTGTTCCAACTGCATTTCCACAACACACCATATTTTAATGCAGTCCCTAACACACTAAATGCACTAAGTGGTGCCTGTGATTACAGGGTTAAAAGTGAATAATAAATAAATACATTGCTTCGTGGTTTCTGATTCATGCTACTAATATAAGACTCTCATCGGAGTCTGTGCCAACGGAACTTAATCAGATATTTCCCTGGATACTGTTCTCACAGCTCTCCTCCACTGTACATCCACACTTTACCCACAAGTCTGCACTACATTTACACTCCAACCTTCCCTGTGGAGGCTAACTGCCAGACTTCAACAAATCAACTCTACTCAAAAGGGTATATGACTCACTGAACTAACATGGGGGTCAGCTGAATTCAGTTAAGTCAATTCAGGACACTAAAATAAAATTCAGTTGGTCGACTGAAAATTAATTTTTAAATTCATAAGTTCAAATTCAAAGGATTTACTGACCTAAAATAGGACTTTGACCCTAACTGTGAACATGAGTTTCCATGGAAACACTTCATTCTAGGCAGCTTCAGGGAGGGGTTCGTCTGTGATGTCATGTGTGCCCTCCCTCTCCTGCAAGGTGGAGATGGCGCAAAGGGGGTCAGAGTCACATGGTAAGAGCAGGCGGCGCTGTGGCAGACGCAGGCCACATGGGCTACAGCAGGACACGGCCATATATTTCTAACCCGACAAGAATCAACCATTAGTGTAAAAGGCATGTAACGAGGGGCCATTACGCTCGGCTCACAAACGCTAAGGCAGTAACTCACTCAATTACCCATTCATCCATCCTTACGTCATGGGCGGGGGGGAAGCCCAGGGCTGCCTGGCTCTCTCTCAGGGCGCCGCTGTGGCACCCAAGGCTTGCAATTAATCCCATTCACTGCACAGTCCAACAGAGGACCTTCAGGATCTCTGGCAATCGGGCAGGTGATTCCAACCCTTCTGCATCTACAGCAGCGTGTGAATTTTTATTTATGAACCACATGCCTTTCAAAACTCAACCATGTTAATAAAAGGATTAATAAAAGTCATGGCTTACAAATTCACTACCTACCTCCCTAAATGTTCGACAAAAACTACCATCTTCTTTTCAAACGGAAAACTCTGATAACTTAACAGAAGAGACTTAGAGATCTGTTTAAGTTTATTGTCCTTCACACGTGTCTCCACAGCGCAGTGTGAACAATGAACGGAAATAGAAAGTGAACGCAAGAGCATTACAAAAAAAGAACAAGGAGACACAGTTAAGCAGCTTTGTCAAGATGTTGGATAGCCCTGGCAAAGTGTGCTTTCTTTTACCGAGGACAGGATCTTAAACAGATTGGGTGATTTTACAAATAGAGGTACAGTGACAATGTGAAAATAAAAGAAAATTTGGCTCAAAACAAAGGAAAAGTGGTATGATGTTTAATTGCCAGTTTCGGGTGATACAGCAGAGCTTGTAGAGTTTTACATGCAGGGAATGATAGGCTTAGGAATTTTAAAGCAAATTGGGAAAACCTTGGTGGTTTCATGCACACATACACCTTCTTTATACAAGCAGAGTTAACCGCAATGTTTCTGATGTCGTCACAGGTCAGCTACCTCGCTCCATTACTTGAGGATGCTAGGGTGGTGACCCAAAGAGATGACACATTTGTCTCTTCCCAGGATGCACCGGGGTTAGCCAACCCGTTTGAGTCACCTCAGCGTTGCTTGTCGAGTCACCTCACTGGTGTTCCTAAAAAAGCCCTGTGCTTGCAGCACACTCAGCAACAGACACAGCATGGCGATCGATGACAGAAACACAGCCTTGTGGGACAGCTCGGCAGACCCGCCGCCCTCCAGTACCAAGGCATTTCCATTTATAGCCCGTGCAAGTCACAGCTCCCACGCCCCTGAAAGAGCTCCGCCCACTCACCACTCCAGGCTCCTGATAGGGTAGATACAGACTTCTGAGCCAGCCCCTTGCCCGACACTCACAGAGTAGCCACTCAAACAAGTGGCACTCACAATGACATTTTCCTGCCACTGATAGGAGCAGCACTCACACTGAAGTGTGTAACGTGTAAGGTGTATAATGGTGAAGGCGAACACACTTCCCCCTGACAAAAAGAAGAATGAAAGGAGCGTGTGACTTAAATTCAGTGCTTTCCTTTGCTGCTAAATGCGAGCATGGAGATGGATATAGCCACTGCAACCGTGCCATCCGTTTAGCACTGCCATCTCTTTCACAACAAACTTGCAGGCACCATAACACAGAAAAGCACAATGGGATATCCCTTCAGTCCCACCTTCGCTGATTTGTAGGTGCATTCGAGGTGGTATGCAAGAGCATAGCTAGCTCATACCCCCTCACTGAGATATGATCTCTTAGGTCCAGGACATCAAAGCTGGTACATACAGGAATGGAAATGTTTGTCTCTTGGGCAGAGGTGGGGGAAACTCGGTCCTGGAGTGATAGTCTGGTGGCAGGTTTCCGTTAGTTACCCCGGCTCAACTGGCCAATAAGCTGCTACACTCATCAGTCCTTGGCTGTCAGTCATAAATGTGTACTTTTTAATACATTTTTCTTAAGTATTATACTCACAGTTATCTTTGGCTAACTAGGAAATTAAGGGCAGAAGTTGGCATAAAATCCATGGAAGGATTGGAGTATGGCCCTCCTTGCCTACACTGTGTTGAGGATGAGGGCTTGGAGGGCTTGGAGGCTGTTTAGGTACTCTTCTCCAGATGTACCCCCCCCACCCAGCAGTAACGGAAAGCTGCAGTTCTGTTAACAGCCACTTCCCACACAGGCGATGTCACACCTCCAGCACAGATACTCTATGCACACCCCAAAGCTGCAGATGCAAAGCTTCTAGTCTTCACACGTAGGAAGAGGTCTCATGAAAACCTCTCCCACGTGCAGCTCATCTCATCTCAGCCCATGCTCCTGAACACCTGAGGCTCATAATCTGCGCAGCCAGGAGCCGGGTACACAGGTCAGGCTGTTAGTCACCAGTGACCAGGGGCAACAGAACGCCTGTACACCAGCAGAGGCTGGACACATGGATCTCTCAGGACACTTTCACATGAGTTTCTAGGTGCTCCACTAGCATGACACAATTATGCATCTGTATTGCCAATACACGGTAAGGTAAATGTAGATCAGGGCAGGGGGGGAAAAAAAGCACACACACACACGTGCACACACACACACACACACACACACACAAACACACACACACACACACACACACACACACACACACACACACACACACACACACACACACACACACACACACACACACACACACACACACACACACACAAACACACACACACACACACACACACCCACACACACACCCACCCACACACCCCCCCACACACACACGCGCACCCACACCCACACCCACCCACACACACCAGCGCACACGCACACACACACACACACACCACACACATTGCACACGCACACACACACACGTGCACACGCACACACACACACGTGCACACACACCCACACACACACAACACACACACCCACAAACACACCACACACACTGCACAACCCACACACCCACACACAAACAC
Source organism: Albula glossodonta (assembly GCA_019788955.1). Lineage (NCBI taxonomy): Eukaryota > Metazoa > Chordata > Actinopteri > Albuliformes > Albulidae > Albula > Albula glossodonta. Next base: position 5,827 of record JAFBMS010001262.1, on the reverse strand, counting down.
ACACACACGTGCACACGTGCACACACACACACACCACAACACCACACACGTGCACACGTGCACACGCACACACCAAACACAAACAACACCCCACACACACACACCACCACACACACACACACACACACAAACACACAACCCACACAACACGTGCACAACGCACCACACCACACACACACCACACGTTCACACGCACACACACACACACACCAACACACACACACACACACACACTTTCACACACACACACACACCACACACACTCACGTGCACACGCACACACACACACACACACCGTGCACACTCACACACACACACCACACACACCCGTTCACACTCACACACACACACACACGTGCACACACCCACACCACACGTACGCCACACCATGGCGCGCACACACCCACCACGTGCACACGCGCGCGCGCACACACACACCGCGTGCGCGCACGCACGCGCACACACACACACACACACACACACGATATACACTCATACACACACAAGGTTTACAGCAAGCACGCAAACTGCAGCCATGACAGCCCTCAGATATACCAACCTCTGGACACCGAAACCATGGCAACATGCAGTACTGTGCAGCAGGGTCAGGCTAACACAGTTAACTGGCCTCAGCTGGTTTCATGGGGTCTGAACTGGTCGCTGGTTTTAAGGTGAAAGCAAAAACCAGCAAGCCCTGTGGCTCTCTGAGAAAGCTTCACAAGAGAGAAGCACTGCAGCACATTAACCTGCTTACAGAGAGGGGTGGGCGGACAGACTGCCTCTGCTCCTGATTACTTACTTTGCTAATTATTTTACTTAAGGTGGCTGTGACGTGATCTGATAAATGACAGCTGAGGACTGTTTTCGTGTCCTACACAGTACTTTATGCACATAATTTCTCACACATACACTCACAGTTTCACCACTCTCTCTCATACACACACCTTCTCATGCACATGCATATGCACGTGCTCACACAACCCCCTCCCCTCACTCCTGTCCCCAACTCAACTGACGGAGCCCTAGGCGCCTGCACAGAGGTTACATGAGAATGAGCTGGATATTGAGTTTCACAGTGACCCCAGCCAGGCAACATGTAACCCTCTCACACACGCTTGCCAGCAACATGTAACCCTCTCACAACGCTTGCCAGGCAACTGTAACCCTCTCACAACGCTAGCCAGGCAACATGTAACCCTCTCACAACGCTAGCCAGGCAACATGTAACCCTCTCACAACGCTAGCCAGGCACACGTAACCCTCTCACAACGCTTGCAGGCAACACGTAACCCTCTCACAACGCTACCAGGCAACACGTAACCCTCTCACAACGCTAGCCAGGCAACACGCAACCCTCTCACAACGCTAGCCAGGCAACACGCAACCCTCTCACAACGCTAGCCAGGCAACACGCAACCCTCTCACAACGCTAGCCAGGCAACACGCAACCCTCTCACAACGCTAGCCAGGCAACAACGCAACCCTCTCACAACGCTAGCCAGGCAACACGCAACCCTCTCACAACGCTAGCCAGGCAACACGTAACCCTCTCACACGCTAGCCAGGCAACATGTAACCCTCTCATAACGCTAGCCAGGCAACATGTAACCCAGGCAATACACAACCCCCGCCATAATGCTAACCAGGCAAAACACAACCCTGGCAAAACATTAGCCAGGCAACACGTAACCTTGTCACAGTGATGCCAGTTACATGCAGTCCAAACACAGTGCCTTCAGCCCCAGCTCCATCCAACCTGAACACTGTGGCAGAGTTCAGCACACTCGCCATAACTACGAAACATCTGCTGATCTAGGGTCAGTGTTTTGCATTTTCACATAATGGACAAGCTTGGGGTACAGATGGGGAAAACAGAGCATGATCAACACATCCAGCCCTGAGACACTTATTGAGAACAGACTACTGTCTTCACTGTAAACTCCACTTTAAACTGAAAACTGCGTTACAGCAGCAAACCTGACCACTATGTTACGGCTAAACAGTCTGCCCCCATAAACATCAGCAAACCTTAATGCTGTGCTATGGCAAAATACACTATCCAGAGTCCACACAAGCAAACCTGACACAGTGTTACAAGCAGACTGCTCAATATTAACAACCCAAAACAGTGTTTAACAGTGGACTGCGAATGCTTTCAGGCTTATCGCCAGCTGAAACAAGCACCCGCTCTGGCTATCAGGCACAATCGCTGACCACAAAGTGCCCTTTATGTACTTAACACAGCATTTACGACGTGGAGGGCTGAAACACCCAGCCGGCAGCCGATACAACACTACACTCCCAGCAGGGCCACACGGAACACGGCTCACCTGCTGATGGGTACCTAAGTAGCCTGGTCCAGACCAAGGGGCAGCTCAAACTGGCCCAATGAGCTGTCAGTTCGGGCCCGGGCCCCCCATATGGGCCATTAAACAAACCGTGCCCTGTTGGGGGGGGGGGGGGGGTTATCGTGGCGATCTCTCCACATGCATCAGCTTATCTCTCCCTTCAAACACCATCACCCCAAACCTGACAGCCACGCCACTGCCCCCCCCCCCCTCCCCCACATACATCAAACCCTCTGAATGACAATCAATATGCAGGGAGGGAGGGGGAGAGGGGAGAGAACAGAGAAGGACAGTAAGAGAGGGAGTAGGTGAGAGTGTGTGTGAGACAGGGAGAGAACAAGAGGGAAGAGGAAGATGTGAAGAGGATGGAGGAAAATGTAGAATAGGGGAGGAACAGTTAGACAGCAACAGACAGAAAGGCAGAGGGTATGGGAGGGGACAGGCAGGCTGTGCACTGGTGCAGACATTTTGGGTATGGCTGCCCCACACACACACACACACACACACACACACACACACAACACACACACACACACACACACACACACATAACATCACCACTTATGTCTTCAAAGGCCATAACACTGGGAGCCCCTGAGCACCCATTGATTTCCACCTCTTCGGGTACAAACTGCAACAAACGGGCCTGGTGTGAGAATTAGGCCACGCGCCTCCTCTTTTTAAATTAAAAATGTCACTGACGCCCTCTGCGCGAGCACAAACACCTTCTCCAAGGAACCGTTGCCTTTTTCTCGCTCTTCCATCAGCAACACCTACTGCCGTTACAGAAGTAGAGATTTCAAGAGACTGGACTACTACTGCTATTTGCACGGCATGTTGGAGCGACTGATAATTCTGCGACACTCAGTAGCACACAAACATTCTCCTACATAAACAATTTTTACGAATACTTAATTCGACCTTTGCTTTGAGAAAGGAAAAACAATCAACACAACATCTCACCAGTCACGTTAAAAATTCCGCGGGACCTACTTTGCGCCTCCTCAAGGAAATAACATTATGTAAATCTTTAAAAATGTATAGCCTGGCAAATATGCGGGCCAAGTCTCTTGGCTCCTGGCCAGAAAATATAAATATCTCCAGTATTTCATGTGCATAAACTCTAGCGGCGGCGCACCTGTCACTTGCATAGCAAGCAGGTACTCGTGGAGTGAGGTGTACAACCAAGTGCCAAGCATTTTACACGCAGCGTGTGCGCAAAATGTGAGTGAAGCAAACATGCACACAAACGACTTCAGAACGAACAAGAATGCGCTCATTTATGTATCTGATCATAAACTCACCAGAAGCCCCGAGGTCAGTCGCTTTTCCTCCTGCCTACAGTCGATCGCGTATAGTGTTATCAGGTGATTTACTTCTCACATTCCGAATCAAACGATCATAGCCGGCAAATCACTGGACAGTTACCATAACCATCCATCTAAACTCCCGTTTCTGACAGACAACCATAAAAAGGGACACAGGACGCCAGTTATCTTATGAATAAATTAGCTCGCAGAGCCCGTGAAATCAGTGCTGCAGCCCCGGGCTACCCCTACCGCGCCTGCTGCGGCTCGAGCCCTTAATGGACGCCTGCAAATGAAGCTGCACGAGCGAGCGCGAGGTGAAGGGAACGGAATCCGGTGGAGCGCGAGCTCACCGTCACTCCACCGCTGGTTAGCCGCGAACTGATAGCGCTAATCCTCCAAGCAGAAATAACAATGTTATCTAACTAGCGCGCTAGCTATCAGATGCGACGTTAGTGCAACCTCCACCGTTAGAATGGAGAAGTACACACAGGATAACAGGTGCCAAGCCTAGCCAGCCCACATTACATGGCTAGTACAGCTAGTTAGCGAATTATTTACAATCTAGCTATCGGTAAGTAAATGTCCCCTTCTAGTTACGCAAATATTACGAAACCACACACTCACAACTTAGCTTAGCAAAGCACCTGGTTAGTTACCTACCCCTTTATAGCTCGTAAAAGTTAAGACAGTCTTTTAGCTGACCGATTGTCTGTAAAATGTCAATCACTTGGCTAGCTAAGCACATTTTGTCACCGTTAGCAAGCTAGATAGCGAGTTGGTTGCTAGCAAAGTTATGAGGGCATCCATTTACTATTAGCTTTGCAGTGTTGAACAAGCTAAAAATAGCTCGTTAACGCACCAGGATAATATGCATTTCACTGAGACCAGCATTTCATTGTGGTGCAGTACCAAACTACTGGGGTAGGAGAAAGTTTTTGCGGACAAATAATTCGCAGGATTTATCCAGCAGCAGCCAAACCAGCCAACTAGCTGATGTTAGCGAGGTAATCGGTATCGCTTGTCACCTTAACCGCTCTATTTTCTACAAAATCCACTTTATTCACTAGGGTTCAGAAACGTTTGCGCCAACTTCTAACTCGATATCCGTCAAGTTAACATAACCATAGATAACTTATCATGACACAAAAAAACCGCAAACAAGCCCAAATTTAATTAGCTACTTAGCGTAGCTTATGTTTTTTCCAGAAAACTCTCACGGTTCGCACGGAGGAAACTCGGAATTCATGATGCTCGCATCAGTACACTCTCAATTCGGCCAGTTAGTTACCACTAGCTAGCACAAATGCACATACTTTTTATCCCCAACTATAGCAAATGAGCCTTGTTAGCACGCTAATGGTTAGCTGGCTAGCTTGTGTTGTTGTGTGTGACAACTTTCATTGTGTTGGTTCGCTAGCAAGCTACCGTTACTGGATCCCGTATTTACTTTCGCCGCGTCGCACTTCAAAACGCCCAGAAACGTTCCTCACCTTCCCCTGAATGAAGAAATGCCCTCCTCTTCCTTTGAGTTCAGTTTCGGTCGATTTAAAAGGCAACTCGGTCACTTCCTCGCCTCTCGCTTTTCTCCAACCCCGCACATTATCATCCAAACTTTTTTTAATATTTGCCGGAAATCATCCATAGGGCCTTTCGGTACCTGTAGTCGGTTGTGCCGGAGCGATGCTCTCGGATCGGGGCTAAATTTTGTGCGCCCTGTGCAGAACAAAGACTTCAGGACCCAAAGAGCTTTGCCAATTGAAAACTACGCATGCGCACTAATCATATGGTGAACGGTTTTGCGGACAGTTGGTTGAGAACAATAATTAGGTGGAAGTTGCAGAGTTCGCCCAGAACAACAATGGTACAGATACATGCCATTTCAGAACAGTCTGTCCTGTTGACAGAAGAAAGCTTTCCAAAACGCAGTGGAGCCAGAAACTGAAAAACCCATCTTCCATTGTCTTCATTATTCGCAGGCACCAGACGATGTCATTAGGTCAAGTCAAACCCCCACTTTCGCTAATAATTAAGTATCACTGAAGTGGCTGGATGATGTAATGTTTTTACTCAATTGATTAGTTACGCTTTGTGTGACTATGCTTGCGTGAGTGTGTGTGAAGAATTAAGCAAGTGCAGAAAATGTGAACCAAATGTTCGCATAACTAGCAT
>JAFBMS010001261.1:0-44402 GCA_019788955.1 Albula glossodonta | reverse complement strand
GTGTATGTGTCAGGAGTCACACTAGCGCCCCCTGATAACCCTCCCAACACAGGTACAAGGACCCACCCACATGAACAACCAAAACACAGGGAATCAGGTTAACAGAGACTTTTTTTTAGGCAGTAAAACTCATGATCGAGCAGCCACCCACTTTGACATCCCCCTCTCACTGTCAGCCCCACGACCGGCCAGCCCTGTGTCCTGTGGGAGAACTCTCGGGAGAGAGACTTCCCCATAACCAACACCGCAAGTGGACTCGCCAACAATATCCCGTGCCCCACTCTCAATCCACACAGTGTCAATTTCAGACTCTCCCGGGACTATCCACACGGCACAGGACAGCCCCCTCTCGGCCAACTCAGGGGGAATAACATACAGGGAGGGAAAGTACGTACACGCACGCACACACACACACACACACACCAGAACAAAAAGCACACACACACACACACACACACACACACCCCACACCCCACACACACACACAAACACACACACACCCCGCGCCAACAAGCCGGGCCTCCTCTGCGCCCCAAAATACCATGGAGCATGACCATGGAGATTTCAGCAATGTTCTGAATTGGATGTTCTGATCGCCTTAGAATGACATAAACTGCCTGATCTATCGTACTTATTCCCTCTGTGTCTAGCGAAATGCATTCCGATTCTATATCTCTTTTTTTGGATCAAAAGCAATGACGTTTTAAACAAATCATGATACACATGCTATTACTTTTGATATACCTCAGTGGTTTGAGACATATATTTGGACGCAAATTTGATGTTCCGAAACACTTTCATTCGCAGAAGAAAAGCAGTGGCGTGTAAATGGTGTTCTTTTCGTATATATCGTTTTGTATCAGAAGACATGTGGCCTACATACCGTACCTCAAATCAGTGAATGCATGTTGTACAAATGCTTGAAACTGAGTAGAATTTTAATGCAACGCTATCCTATTTCCTGGAGGAAAAAGCAAAAATCCTCATTCCGACACAACTGCAATTCAGCTATGCTTTAGTGCGTCGTCATTCAGTTTAGACTGGACTCTAAACCTGAAATTATACAAATAACTAGCGAGTAGGTTGCACGCAATTCAATGTTATTTGAAAAAATTGCCGCAGATTTCAATATTCAACCATATCAGAGCTAAGCCTACTGTTGTATAAGTTAATGCGCCTATGAAAGGACTTGGGTTTGGCCGTTTTTCTCCAAGGCGGTCTGCAAATGCATGTGGCTTGTGTATGCTGGCTTTTGTGAAACCCTTGGTTAATCAAGTTGAACACATGAAAACACAAGATAAATACAACTTTGGCAGGCCAGGTATCACTCTTACATACGGGTAGCGCACCACGCAGCATCTCCTCACAAGCCGCTTGTTTTGATTTTTTTTTTGTGTCACAAAAATCGATGGCACCGAAGCATGGGTTGCGAGTGAACCGTAGCTGAAACAAGTTGGTTGTCGAATAGGCCCCTGGTGGGGCTCTGATGAAAGTTAAGACTATACTTTCAGGGATCATTTCTATAGTTTGCAACTGAGAAATGCGTTTCGAAAGTGTTTGGTCTCGCTACCCACGATGAAGAGGTAGTGCACCCCCTTCTGAGCGCGAAGCGGAAAGAGAATATTGACTTCAAATCAAACGTTCACTATCATTGATGATCATTCTGCGTCCGTACGGAATGCGGAGGAAGGGGTTGCATTCTGAGTGGTCGGCTATGTCGGGTCAACAAACAAAAAAAAAGCGCTTGTACTATACATAAAAGAATATGCGGTTATATGCATTCACTTGCAAAATATCGGCGTGGGATTGATACAAGGTCTTGTGCTTGATCATGGAGATTTCAGCAATGTTCTGAATTGGATGTTCTGATCGCCTTAGAATGACATAAACTGCCTGATCTAGCGTACTTATTCCCTCTGTGTCTAGCGAAATGCATTCCGATTCTATATCTCTTTTTTCGGATCAAAAGCAATGACGTTTTAAACAAATCATGATACACATGCTATTACTTTTGATATACCTCAGTGGTTTGAGACATATATTTGGACGCAAATTTGATGTTCCGAAACAATTTCATTCGCAGAAGAAAAGCAGTGGCGTGTAAATGGTGTTCTTTTCGTATATATCGTTTTGTATCAGAAGACATGTGGCCTACATACCGTACCTCAAATCAGTGAATGCATGTTGTACAAATGCTTGAAACTGAGTAGAATTTTAATGCAACGCTATCCTATTTCCTGGAGGAAAAAGCAAAAATCCTCATTCCGACACAACTGCAATTCAGCTATGCTTTAGTGCGTCGTCATTCAGTTTAGACTGGACTCTAAACCTGAAATTATACAAATAACTAGCGAGTAGGTTGCACGCAATTCAATGTTATTTGAAAAAATTGCCGCAGATTTCAATATTCAACCATATCAGAGCTAAGCCTACTGTTGTATAAGTTAATGCGCCTATGAAAGGACTTGGGTTTGGCCGTTTTTCTCCAAGGCGGTCTGCAAATGCATGTGGCTTGTGTATGCTGGCTTTTGTGAAACCCTTGGTTAATCAAGTTGAACACATGAAAACACAAGATAAATACAACTTTGGCAGGCCAGGTATCACTCTTACATACGGGTAGCGCACGACGCAGCATCTCCTCACAAGCCGCTTGTTTTGATTTTTTTTTTGTGTCACAAAAATCGATGGCACCGAAGCATGGGTTGCGAGTGAACCGTAGCTGAAACAAGTTGGTTGTCGAATAGGCCCCTGGTGGGGATCTGATGAAAGTTAAGACTATACTTTCAGGGATCATTTCTATAGTTTGCAACTGAGAAATGCGTTTCGAAAGTGTTTGGTCTCGCTACCCACGATGAAGAGGTAGTGCACCCCCTTCTGAGCGCGAAGCGGAAAGAGAATATTGACTTCAAGTCAAACGTTCACTATCATTGATGACCGTTCTGCGTCCATACGGAATGCGGAGGAAGGGGTTGCGTTCTGAGTGGTCGGGTCAACCAAAAAAAAAAAAAGCGCTTGTACTATACATAAAAGAATATGCGGTTATATGCATTCACTTGCAAAATATCGGCGTGGGATTGATATAAGGTCTTGTGCGTGATCATGGAGATTTCAGCAATGTTCTGAATTGGATGTTCTGATCGCCTTAGAATGACATAAACTGCCTGATCTAGCGTACTTATTCCCTCTGTGTCTAGCGAAATGCATTCCGATTCTATATCTCTTTTTTTGGATCAAAAGCAATGACGTTTTAAACAAATCATGATACACATGCTATTACTTTTGATATACCTCAGTGGTTTGAGACATATATTTGGACGCAAATTTGATGTTCCGAAACACTTTCATTCGCAGAAGAAAAGCAGTGGCGTGTAAATGGTGTTCTTTTCGTATATATCGTTTTGTATCAGAAGACATGTGGCCTACATACCGTACCTCAAATCAGTGAATGCATGTTGTACAAATGCTTGAAACTGAGTAGAATTTTAATGCAACGCTATCCTATTTCCTGGAGGAAAAAGCAAAAATCCTCATTCCGACACAACTGCAATTCAGCTATGCTTTAGTGCGTCGTCATTCAGTTTAGACTGGACTCTAAACCTGAAATTATACAAATAACTAGCGAGTAGGTTGCACGCAATTCAATGTTATTTGAAAAAATTGCCGCAGATTTCAATATTCAACCATATCAGAGCTAAGCCTACTGTTGTATAAGTTAATGCGCCTATGAAAGGACTTGGGTTTGGCCGTTTTTCTCCAAGGCGGTCTGCAAATGCATGTGGCTTGTGTATGCTGGCTTTTGTGAAACCCTTGGTTAATCAAGTTGAACACATGAAAACACAAGATAAATACAACTTTGGCAGGCCAGGTATCACTCTTACATACGGGTAGCGCACGACGCAGCATCTCCTCACAAGCCGCTTGTTTTGATTTTTTTTTTGTGTCACAAAAATCGATGGCACCGAAGCATGGGTTGCGAGTGAACCGTAGCTGAAACAAGTTGGTTGTCGAATAGGCCCCTGGTGGGGATCTGATGAAAGTTAAGACTATACTTTCAGGGATCATTTCTATAGTTTGCAACTGAGAAATGCGTTTCGAAAGTGTTTGGTCTCGCTACCCACGATGAAGAGGTAATGCACCCCCTTCTGAGCGCGAAGCGGAAAGAGAATATTGACTTCAAGTCAAACGTTCACTATCATTGATGACCGTTCTGCGTCCGTACGGAATGCGGAGGAAGGGGTTGCGTTCTGAGTGGTCGGCTATGTCGGGTCAACAAAGAAAAGAAAAGCGCTTGTACTATACATAAAAGAATATGCGGTTATATGCATTCACTTGCAAAATATCGGCGTGGGATTGATACAAGGTTTTGTGCGTGACCATGGAGATTTCAGCAATGTTCTGAATTGGATGTTCTGATCGCCTTAGAATGACATAAACTGCCTGATCTAGCGTACTTATTCCCTCTGTGTCTAGCGAAATGCATTCCGATTCTATATCTCTTTTTTTGGATCAAAAGCAATGACGTTTTAAACAAATCATGATACACATGCTATTACTTTTGATATACCTCAGTGGTTTGAGACATATATTTGGACGCAAATTTGATGTTCCGAAACACTTTCATTCGCAGAAGAAAAGCAGTGGCGTGTAAATGGTGTTCTTTTCGTATATATCGTTTTGTATCAGAAGACATGTGGCCTACATACCGTACCTCAAATCAGTGAATGCATGTTGTACAAATGCTTGAAACTGAGTAGAATTTTAATGCAACGCTATCCTATTTCCTGGAGGAAAAAGCAAAAATCCTCATTCCGACACAACTGCAATTCAGCTATGCTTTAGTGCGTCGTCATTCAGTTTAGACTGGACTCTAAACCTGAAATTATACAAATAACTAGCGAGTAGGTTGCACGCAATTCAATGTTATTTGAAAAAATTGCCGCAGATTTCAATATTCAACCATATCAGAGCTAAGCCTACTGTTGTATAAGTTAATGCGCCTATGAAAGGACTTGGGTTTGGCCGTTTTTCTCCAAGGCGGTCTGCAAATGCATGTGGCTTGTGTATGCTGGCTTTTGTGAAACCCTTGGTTAATCAAGTTGAACACATGAAAACACAAGATAAATACAACTTTGGCAGGCCAGGTATCACTCTTACATACGGGTAGCGCACGACGCAGCATCTCCTCACAAGCCGCTTGTTTTGATTTTTTTTTTGTGTCACAAAAATCGATGGCACCGAAGCATGGGTTGCGAGTGAACCGTAGCTGAAACAAGTTGGTTGTCGAATAGGCCCCTGGTGGGGATCTGATGAAAGTTAAGACTATACTTTCAGGGATCATTTCTATAGTTTGCAACTGAGAAATGCGTTTCGAAAGTGTTTGGTCTCGCTACCCACGATGAAGAGGTAGTGCACCCCCTTCTGAGCGCGAAGCGGAAAGAGGATATTGACTTCAAATCAAACGTTCACTATCATTGATGACCGTTCTGCGTCCGTACGGAATGCGGAGGAAGGGGTTGCGTTCTGAGTGGTCGGGTCAACCAAAACAAAAAAAAAGCGCTTGTACTATACATAAAAGAATATGCGGTTATATGCATTCACTTGCAAAATATCGGCGTGGGATTGATATAAGGTCTTGTGCGTGATCATGGAGATTTCAGCAATGTTCTGAATTGGATGTTCTGATCGCCTTAGAATGACATAAACTGCCTGATCTAGCGTACTTATTCCCTCTGTGTCTAGCGAAATGCATTCCGATTCTATATCTCTTTTTTTGGATCAAAAGCAATGACGTTTTAAACAAATCATGATACACATGCTATTACTTTTGATATACCTCAGTGGTTTGAGACATATATTTGGACGCAAATTTGATGTTCCGAAACACTTTCATTCGCAGAAGAAAAGCAGTGGCGTGTAAATGGTGTTCTTTTCGTATATATCGTTTTGTATCAGAAGACATGTGGCCTACATACCGTACCTCAAATCAGTGAATGCATGTTGTACAAATGCTTGAAACTGAGTAGAATTTTAATGCAACGCTATCCTATTTCCTGGAGGAAAAAGCAAAAATCCTCATTCCGACACAACTGCAATTCAGCTATGCTTTAGTGCGTCGTCATTCAGTTTAGACTGGACTCTAAACCTGAAATTATACAAATAACTAGCGAGTAGGTTGCACGCAATTCAATGTTATTTGAAAAAATTGCCGCAGATTTCAATATTCAACCATATCAGAGCTAAGCCTACTGTTGTATAAGTTAATGCGCCTATGAAAGGACTTGGGTTTGGCCGTTTTTCTCCAAGGCGGTCTGCAAATGCATGTGGCTTGTGTATGCTGGCTTTTGTGAAACCCTTGGTTAATCAAGTTGAACACATGAAAACACAAGATAAATACAACTTTGGCAGGCCAGGTATCACTCTTACATACGGGTAGCGCACGACGCAGCATCTCCTCACAAGCCGCTTGTTTTGATTTTTTTTTTGTGTCACAAAAATCGATGGCACCGAAGCATGGGTTGCGAGTGAACCGTAGCTGAAACAAGTTGGTTGTCGAATAGGCCCCTGGTGGGGATCTGATGAAAGTTAAGACTATACTTTCAGGGATCATTTCTATAGTTTGCAACTGAGAAATGCGTTTCGAAAGTGTTTGGTCTCGCTACCCACGATGAAGAGGTAGTGCACCCCCTTCTGAGCGCGAAGCGGAAAGAGAATATTGACTTCAAGTCAAACGTTCACTATCATTGATGACCGTTCTGCGTCCGTACGGAATGCGGAGGAAGGGGTTGCGTTCTGAGTGGTCGGCTATGTCGGGTCAAAAAAAAAGAAAAGCGCTTGCACTATACATAAAAGAATATGCGGTTATATGCATTCACTTGCAAAATATCGGCGTGGGATTGATATAAGGTCTTGTGCGTGATCATGGAGATTTCAGCAATGTTCTGAATTGGATGTTCTGATCGCCTTAGAATGACATAAACTGCCTGATCTAGCGTACTTATTCCCTCTGTGTCTAGCGAAATGCATTCCGATTCTATATCTCTTTTTTTGGATCAAAAGCAATGACGTTTTAAACAAATCATGATACACATGCTATTACTTTTGATATACCTCAGTGGTTTGAGACATATATTTGGACGCAAATTTGATGTTCCGAAACACTTTCATTCGCAGAAGAAAAGCAGTGGCGTGTAAATGGTGTTCTTTTCGTATATATCGTTTTGTATCAGAAGACATGTGGCCTACATACCGTACCTCAAATCAGTGAATGCATGTTGTACAAATGCTTGAAACTGAGTAGAATTTTAATGCAACGCTATCCTATTTCCTGGAGGAAAAAGCAAAAATCCTCATTCCGACACAACTGCAATTCAGCTATGCTTTAGTGCGTCGTCATTCAGTTTAGACTGGACTCTAAACCTGAAATTATACAAATAACTAGCGAGTAGGTTGCACGCAATTCAATGTTATTTGAAAAAATTGCCGCAGATTTCAATATTCAACCATATCAGAGCTAAGCCTACTGTTGTATAAGTTAATGCGCCTATGAAAGGACTTGGGTTTGGCCGTTTTTCTCCAAGGCGGTCTGCAAATGCATGTGGCTTGTGTATGCTGGCTTTTGTGAAACCCTTGGTTAATCAAGTTGAACACATGAAAACACAAGATAAATACAACTTTGGCAGGCCAGGTATCACTCTTACATACGGGTAGCGCACGACGCAGCATCTCCTCACAAGCCGCTTGTTTTGATTTTTTTTTTGTGTCACAAAAATCGATGGCACCGAAGCATGGGTTGCGAGTGAACCGTAGCTGAAACAAGTTGGTTGTCGAATAGGCCCCTGGTGGGGATCTGATGAAAGTTAAGACTATACTTTCAGGGATCATTTCTATAGTTTGCAACTGAGAAATGCGTTTCGAAAGTGTTTGGTCTCGCTACCCACGATGAAGAGGTAGTGCACCCCCTTCTGAGCGCGAAGCGGAAAGAGAATATTGACTTCAAGTCAAACGTTCACTATCATTGATGACCGTTCTGCGTCCATACGGAATGCGGAGGAAGGGGTTGGGTTCTGAGTGGTCGGGTCGGGTCAAAAAAAAAAAAAGCGCTTGTACTATACATAAAAGAATATGCGGTTATATGCATTCACTTGCAAAATATCGGCGTGGGATTGATATAAGGTCTTGTGCGTGATCATGGAGATTTCAGCAATGTTCTGAATTGGATGTTCTGATCGCCTTAGAATGACATAAACTGCCTGATCTAGCGTACTTATTCCCTCTGTGTCTAGCGAAATGCATTCCGATTCTATATCTCTTTTTTTGGATCAAAAGCAATGACGTTTTAAACAAATCATGATACACATGCTATTACTTTTGATATACCTCAGTGGTTTGAGACATATATTTGGACGCAAATTTGATGTTCCGAAACACTTTCATTCGCAGAAGAAAAGCAGTGGCGTGTAAATGGTGTTCTTTTCGTATATATCGTTTTGTATCAGAAGACATGTGGCCTACATACCGTACCTCAAATCAGTGAATGCATGTTGTACAAATGCTTGAAACTGAGTAGAATTTTAATGCAACGCTATCCTATTTCCTGGAGGAAAAAGCAAAAATCCTCATTCCGACACAACTGCAATTCAGCTATGCTTTAGTGCGTCGTCATTCAGTTTAGACTGGACTCTAAACCTGAAATTATACAAATAACTAGCGAGTAGGTTGCACGCAATTCAATGTTATTTGAAAAAATTGCCGCAGATTTCAATATTCAACCATATCAGAGCTAAGCCTACTGTTGTATAAGTTAATGCGCCTATGAAAGGACTTGGGTTTGGCCGTTTTTCTCCAAGGCGGTCTGCAAATGCATGTGGCTTGTGTATGCTGGCTTTTGTGAAACCCTTGGTTAATCAAGTTGAACACATGAAAACACAAGATAAATACAACTTTGGCAGGCCAGGTATCACTCTTACATACGGGTAGCGCACGACGCAGCATCTCCTCACAAGCCGCTTGTTTTGATTTTTTTTTTGTGTCACAAAAATCGATGGCACCGAAGCATGGGTTGCGAGTGAACCGTAGCTGAAACAAGTTGGTTGTCGAATAGGCCCCTGGTGGGGATCTGATGAAAGTTAAGACTATACTTTCAGGGATCATTTCTATAGTTTGCAACTGAGAAATGCGTTTCGAAAGTGTTTGGTCTCGCTACCCACGATGAAGAGGTAGTGCACCCCCTTCTGAGCGCGAAGCGGAAAGAGAATATTGACTTCAAATCAAACGTTCACTATCATTGATGACCGTTCTGCGTCCGTACGGAATGCGGAGGAAGGGGTTGCGTTCTGAGTGGTCGGCTATGTCGGGTCAAAAAAAAAAAGAAAAGCGCTTGCACTATACATAAAAGAATATGCGGTTATATGCATTCACTTGCAAAATATCGGCGTGGGATTGATATAAGGTCTTGTGCGTGATCATGGAGATTTCAGCAATGTTCTGAATTGGATGTTCTGATCGCCTTAGAATGACATAAACTGCCTGATCTAGCGTACTTATTCCCTCTGTGTCTAGCGAAATGCATTCCGATTCTATATCTCTTTTTTTGGATCAAAAGCAATGACGTTTTAAACAAATCATGATACACATGCTATTACTTTTGATATACCTCAGTGGTTTGAGACATATATTTGGACGCAAATTTGATGTTCCGAAACACTTTCATTCGCAGAAGAAAAGCAGTGGCGTGTAAATGGTGTTCTTTTCGTATATATCGTTTTGTATCAGAAGACATGTGGCCTACATACCGTACCTCAAATCAGTGAATGCATGTTGTACAAATGCTTGAAACTGAGTAGAATTTTAATGCAACGCTATCCTATTTCCTGGAGGAAAAAGCAAAAATCCTCATTCCGACACAACTGCAATTCAGCTATGCTTTAGTGCGTCGTCATTCAGTTTAGACTGGACTCTAAACCTGAAATTATACAAATAACTAGCGAGTAGGTTGCACGCAATTCAATGTTATTTGAAAAAATTGCCGCAGATTTCAATATTCAACCATATCAGAGCTAAGCCTACTGTTGTATAAGTTAATGCGCCTATGAAAGGACTTGGGTTTGGCCGTTTTTCTCCAAGGCGGTCTGCAAATGCATGTGGCTTGTGTATGCTGGCTTTTGTGAAACCCTTGGTTAATCAAGTTGAACACATGAAAACACAAGATAAATACAACTTTGGCAGGCCAGGTATCACTCTTACATACGGGTAGCGCACGACGCAGCATCTCCTCACAAGCCGCTTGTTTTGATTTTTTTTTTGTGTCACAAAAATCGATGGCACCGAAGCATGGGTTGCGAGTGAACCGTAGCTGAAACAAGTTGGTTGTCGAATAGGCCCCTGGTGGGGATCTGATGAAAGTTAAGACTATACTTTCAGGGATCATTTCTATAGTTTGCAACTGAGAAATGCGTTTCGAAAGTGTTTGGTCTCGCTACCCACGATGAAGAGGTAGTGCACCCCCTTCTGAGCGCGAAGCGGAAAGAGAATATTGACTTCAAATCAAACGTTCACTATCATTGATGACCGTTCTGCGTCCGTACGGAATGCGGAGGAAGGGGTTGCGTTCTGAGTGGTCGGCTATGTCGGGTCAAAAAAAAAAAGAAAAGCGCTTGCACTATACATAAAAGAATATGCGGTTATATGCATTCACTTGCAAAATATCGGCGTGGGATTGATATAAGGTCTTGTGCGTGATCATGGAGATTTCAGCAATGTTCTGAATTGGATGTTCTGATCGCCTTAGAATGACATAAACTGCCTGATCTAGCGTACTTATTCCCTCTGTGTCTAGCGAAATGCATTCCGATTCTATATCTCTTTTTTTGGATCAAAAGCAATGACGTTTTAAACAAATCATGATACACATGCTATTACTTTTGATATACCTCAGTGGTTTGAGACATATATTTGGACGCAAATTTGATGTTCCGAAACACTTTCATTCGCAGAAGAAAAGCAGTGGCGTGTAAATGGTGTTCTTTTCGTATATATCGTTTTGTATCAGAAGACATGTGGCCTACATACCGTACCTCAAATCAGTGAATGCATGTTGTACAAATGCTTGAAACTGAGTAGAATTTTAATGCAACGCTATCCTATTTCCTGGAGGAAAAAGCAAAAATCCTCATTCCGACACAACTGCAATTCAGCTATGCTTTAGTGCGTCGTCATTCAGTTTAGACTGGACTCTAAACCTGAAATTATACAAATAACTAGCGAGTAGGTTGCACGCAATTCAATGTTATTTGAAAAAATTGCCGCAGATTTCAATATTCAACCATATCAGAGCTAAGCCTACTGTTGTATAAGTTAATGCGCCTATGAAAGGACTTGGGTTTGGCCGTTTTTCTCCAAGGCGGTCTGCAAATGCATGTGGCTTGTGTATGCTGGCTTTTGTGAAACCCTTGGTTAATCAAGTTGAACACATGAAAACACAAGATAAATACAACTTTGGCAGGCCAGGTATCACTCTTACATACGGGTAGCGCACGACGCAGCATCTCCTCACAAGCCGCTTGTTTTGATTTTTTTTTTGTGTCACAAAAATCGATGGCACCGAAGCATGGGTTGCGAGTGAACCGTAGCTGAAACAAGTTGGTTGTCGAATAGGCCCCTGGTGGGGATCTGATGAAAGTTAAGACTATACTTTCAGGGATCATTTCTATAGTTTGCAACTGAGAAATGCGTTTCGAAAGTGTTTGGTCTCGCTACCCACGATGAAGAGGTAGTGCACCCCCTTCTGAGCGCGAAGCGGAAAGAGAATATTGACTTCAAATCAAACGTTCACTATCATTGATGACCGTTCTGCGTCCGTACGGAATGCGGAGGAAGGGGTTGCGTTCTGAGTGGTCGGCTATGTCGGGTCAAAAAAAAAAAAAGCGCTTGCACTATACATAAAAGAATATGCGGTTATATGCATTCTCTTGCAAAATATCGGCGTGGGATTGATATAAGGTCTTGTGCGTGATCATGGAGATTTCAGCAATGTTCTGAATTGGATGTTCTGATCGCCTTAGAATGACATAAACTGCCTGATCTAGCGTACTTATTCCCTCTGTGTCTAGCGAAATGCATTCCGATTCTATATCTCTTTTTTTGGATCAAAAGCAATGACGTTTTAAACAAATCATGATACACATGCTATTACTTTTGATATACCTCAGTGGTTTGAGACATATATTTGGACGCAAATTTGATGTTCCGAAACACTTTCATTCGCAGAAGAAAAGCAGTGGCGTGTAAATGGTGTTCTTTTCGTATATATCGTTTTGTATCAGAAGACATGTGGCCTACATACCGTACCTCAAATCAGTGAATGCATGTTGTACAAATGCTTGAAACTGAGTAGAATTTTAATGCAACGCTATCCTATTTCCTGGAGGAAAAAGCAAAAATCCTCATTCCGACACAACTGCAATTCAGCTATGCTTTAGTGCGTCGTCATTCAGTTTAGACTGGACTCTAAACCTGAAATTATACAAATAACTAGCGAGTAGGTTGCACGCAATTCAATGTTATTTGAAAAAATTGCCGCAGATTTCAATATTCAACCATATCAGAGCTAAGCCTACTGTTGTATAAGTTAATGCGCCTATGAAAGGACTTGGGTTTGGCCGTTTTTCTCCAAGGCGGTCTGCAAATGCATGTGGCTTGTGTATGCTGGCTTTTGTGAAACCCTTGGTTAATCAAGTTGAACACATGAAAACACAAGATAAATACAACTTTGGCAGGCCAGGTATCACTCTTACATACGGGTAGCGCACGACGCAGCATCTCCTCACAAGCCGCTTGTTTTGATTTTTTTTTTGTGTCACAAAAATCGATGGCACCGAAGCATGGGTTGCGAGTGAACCGTAGCTGAAACAAGTTGGTTGTCGAATAGGCCCCTGGTGGGGATCTGATGAAAGTTAAGACTATACTTTCAGGGATCATTTCTATAGTTTGCAACTGAGAAATGCGTTTCGAAAGTGTTTGGTCTCGCTACCCACGATGAAGAGGTAGTGCACCCCCTTCTGAGCGCGAAGCGGAAAGAGGATATTGACTTCAAGTCAAACGTTCACTATCATTGATGACCGTTCTGCGTCCATACGGAATGCGGAGGAAGGGGTTGCGTTCTGAGTGGTCGGTTATGTCGGGTCAAAAAAAAAAGAAAAGCGCTTGCAGTATACATAAAAGAATATGCGGTTATATGCATTCACTTGCAAAATATCGGCGTGGGATTGATATAAGGTCTTGTGCGTGATCATGGAGATTTCAGCAATGTTCTGAATTGGATGTTCTGATCGCCTTAGAATGACATAAACTGCCTGATCTAGCGTACTTATTCCCTCTGTGTCTAGCGAAATGCATTCCGATTCTATATCTCTTTTTTTGGATCAAAAGCAATGACGTTTTAAACAAATCATGATACACATGCTATTACTTTTGATATACCTCAGTGGTTTGAGACATATATTTGGACGCAAATTTGATGTTCCGAAACACTTTCATTCGCAGAAGAAAAGCAGTGGCGTGTAAATGGTGTTCTTTTCGTATATATCGTTTTGTATCAGAAGACATGTGGCCTACATACCGTACCTCAAATCAGTGAATGCATGTTGTACAAATGCTTGAAACTGAGTAGAATTTTAATGCAACGCTATCCTATTTCCTGGAGGAAAAAGCAAAAATCCTCATTCCGACACAACTGCAATTCAGCTATGCTTTAGTGCGTCGTCATTCAGTTTAGACTGGACTCTAAACCTGAAATTATACAAATAACTAGCGAGTAGGTTGCACGCAATTCAATGTTATTTGAAAAAATTGCCGCAGATTTCAATATTCAACCATATCAGAGCTAAGCCTACTGTTGTATAAGTTAATGCGCCTATGAAAGGACTTGGGTTTGGCCGTTTTTCTCCAAGGCGGTCTGCAAATGCATGTGGCTTGTGTATGCTGGCTTTTGTGAAACCCTTGGTTAATCAAGTTGAACACATGAAAACACAAGATAAATACAACTTTGGCAGGCCAGGTATCACTCTTACATACGGGTAGCGCACGACGCAGCATCTCCTCACAAGCCGCTTGTTTTGATTTTTTTTTTGTGTCACAAAAATCGATGGCACCGAAGCATGGGTTGCGAGTGAACCGTAGCTGAAACAAGTTGGTTGTCGAATAGGCCCCTGGTGGGGATCTGATGAAAGTTAAGACTATACTTTCAGGGATCATTTCTATAGTTTGCAACTGAGAAATGCGTTTCGAAAGTGTTTGGTCTCGCTACCCACGATGAAGAGGTAGTGCACCCCCTTCTGAGCGCGAAGCGGAAAGAGAATATTGACTTCAAATCAAACGTTCACTATCATTGATGACCGTTCTGCGTCCGTACGGAATGCGGAGGAAGGGGTTGCGTTCTGAGTGGTCGGCTATGTCGGGTCAAAAAAAAAGAAAAGCGCTTGCACTATACATAAAAGAATATGCGGTTATATGCATTCACTTGCAAAATATCGGCGTGGGATTGATATAAGGTCTTGTGCGTGATCATGGAGATTTCAGCAATGTTCTGAATTGGATGTTCTGATCGCCTTAGAATGACATAAACTGCCTGATCTAGCGTACTTATTCCCTCTGTGTCTAGCGAAATGCATTCCGATTCTATATCTCTTTTTTTGGATCAAAAGCAATGACGTTTTAAACAAATCATGATACACATGCTATTACTTTTGATATACCTCAGTGGTTTGAGACATATATTTGGACGCAAATTTGATGTTCCGAAACACTTTCATTCGCAGAAGAAAAGCAGTGGCGTGTAAATGGTGTTCTTTTCGTATATATCGTTTTGTATCAGAAGACATGTGGCCTACATACCGTACCTCAAATCAGTGAATGCATGTTGTACAAATGCTTGAAACTGAGTAGAATTTTAATGCAACGCTATCCTATTTCCTGGAGGAAAAAGCAAAAATCCTCATTCCGACACAACTGCAATTCAGCTATGCTTTAGTGCGTCGTCATTCAGTTTAGACTGGACTCTAAACCTGAAATTATACAAATAACTAGCGAGTAGGTTGCACGCAATTCAATGTTATTTGAAAAAATTGCCGCAGATTTCAATATTCAACCATATCAGAGCTAAGCCTACTGTTGTATAAGTTAATGCGCCTATGAAAGGACTTGGGTTTGGCCGTTTTTCTCCAAGGCGGTCTGCAAATGCATGTGGCTTGTGTATGCTGGCTTTTGTGAAACCCTTGGTTAATCAAGTTGAACACATGAAAACACAAGATAAATACAACTTTGGCAGGCCAGGTATCACTCTTACATACGGGTAGCGCACGACGCAGCATCTCCTCACAAGCCGCTTGTTTTGATTTTTTTTTTGTGTCACAAAAATCGATGGCACCGAAGCATGGGTTGCGAGTGAACCGTAGCTGAAACAAGTTGGTTGTCGAATAGGCCCCTGGTGGGGATCTGATGAAAGTTAAGACTATACTTTCAGGGATCATTTCTATAGTTTGCAACTGAGAAATGCGTTTCGAAAGTGTTTGGTCTCGCTACCCACGATGAAGAGGTAGTGCACCCCCTTCTGAGCGCGAAGCGGAAAGAGAATATTGACTTCAAATCAAACGTTCACTATCATTGATGACCGTTCTGCGTCCGTACGGAATGCGGAGGAAGGGGTTGCGTTCTGAGTGGTCGGCTATGTCGGGTCAAAAAACAAAAAAAGCGCTTGCACTATACATAAAAGAATATGCGGTTATATGCATTCACTTGCAAAATATCGGCGTGGGATTGATATAAGGTCTTGTGCGTGATCATGGAGATTTCAGCAATGTTCTGAATTGGATGTTCTGATCGCCTTAGAATGACATAAACTGCCTGATCTAGCGTACTTATTCCCTCTGTGTCTAGCGAAATGCATTCCGATTCTATATCTCTTTTTTTGGATCAAAAGCAATGACGTTTTAAACAAATCATGATACACATGCTATTACTTTTGATATACCTCAGTGGTTTGAGACATATATTTGGACGCAAATTTGATGTTCCGAAACACTTTCATTCGCAGAAGAAAAGCAGTGGCGTGTAAATGGTGTTCTTTTCGTATATATCGTTTTGTATCAGAAGACATGTGGCCTACATACCGTACCTCAAATCAGTGAATGCATGTTGTACAAATGCTTGAAACTGAGTAGAATTTTAATGCAACGCTATCCTATTTCCTGGAGGAAAAAGCAAAAATCCTCATTCCGACACAACTGCAATTCAGCTATGCTTTAGTGCGTCGTCATTCAGTTTAGACTGGACTCTAAACCTGAAATTATACAAATAACTAGCGAGTAGGTTGCACGCAATTCAATGTTATTTGAAAAAATTGCCGCAGATTTCAATATTCAACCATATCAGAGCTAAGCCTACTGTTGTATAAGTTAATGCGCCTATGAAAGGACTTGGGTTTGGCCGTTTTTCTCCAAGGCGGTCTGCAAATGCATGTGGCTTGTGTATGCTGGCTTTTGTGAAACCCTTGGTTAATCAAGTTGAACACATGAAAACACAAGATAAATACAACTTTGGCAGGCCAGGTATCACTCTTACATACGGGTAGCGCACGACGCAGCATCTCCTCACAAGCCGCTTGTTTTGATTTTTTTTTTGTGTCACAAAAATCGATGGCACCGAAGCATGGGTTGCGAGTGAACCGTAGCTGAAACAAGTTGGTTGTCGAATAGGCCCCTGGTGGGGATCTGATGAAAGTTAAGACTATACTTTCAGGGATCATTTCTATAGTTTGCAACTGAGAAATGCGTTTCGAAAGTGTTTGGTCTCGCTACCCACGATGAAGAGGTAGTGCACCCCCTTCTGAGCGCGAAGCGGAAAGAGAATATTGACTTCAAATCAAACGTTCACTATCATTGATGACCGTTCTGCGTCCGTACGGAATGCGGAGGAAGGGGTTGCGTTCTGAGTGGTCGGCTATGTCGGGTCAAAAAAAAAAAGAAAAGCGCTTGCACTATACATAAAAGAATATGCGGTTATATGCATTCACTTGCAAAATATCGGCGTGGGATTGATATAAGGTCTTGTGCGTGATCATGGAGATTTCAGCAATGTTCTGAATTGGATGTTCTGATCGCCTTAGAATGACATAAACTGCCTGATCTAGCGTACTTATTCCCTCTGTGTCTAGCGAAATGCATTCCGATTCTATATCTCTTTTTTTGGATCAAAAGCAATGACGTTTTAAACAAATCATGATACACATGCTATTACTTTTGATATACCTCAGTGGTTTGAGACATATATTTGGACGCAAATTTGATGTTCCGAAACACTTTCATTCGCAGAAGAAAAGCAGTGGCGTGTAAATGGTGTTCTTTTCGTATATATCGTTTTGTATCAGAAGACATGTGGCCTACATACCGTACCTCAAATCAGTGAATGCATGTTGTACAAATGCTTGAAACTGAGTAGAATTTTAATGCAACGCTATCCTATTTCCTGGAGGAAAAAGCAAAAATCCTCATTCCGACACAACTGCAATTCAGCTATGCTTTAGTGCGTCGTCATTCAGTTTAGACTGGACTCTAAACCTGAAATTATACAAATAACTAGCGAGTAGGTTGCACGCAATTCAATGTTATTTGAAAAAATTGCCGCAGATTTCAATATTCAACCATATCAGAGCTAAGCCTACTGTTGTATAAGTTAATGCGCCTATGAAAGGACTTGGGTTTGGCCGTTTTTCTCCAAGGCGGTCTGCAAATGCATGTGGCTTGTGTATGCTGGCTTTTGTGAAACCCTTGGTTAATCAAGTTGAACACATGAAAACACAAGATAAATACAACTTTGGCAGGCCAGGTATCACTCTTACATACGGGTAGCGCACGACGCAGCATCTCCTCACAAGCCGCTTGTTTTGATTTTTTTTTTGTGTCACAAAAATCGATGGCACCGAAGCATGGGTTGCGAGTGAACCGTAGCTGAAACAAGTTGGTTGTCGAATAGGCCCCTGGTGGGGATCTGATGAAAGTTAAGACTATACTTTCAGGGATCATTTCTATAGTTTGCAACTGAGAAATGCGTTTCGAAAGTGTTTGGTCTCGCTACCCACGATGAAGAGGTAGTGCACCCCCTTCTGAGCGCGAAGCGGAAAGAGAATATTGACTTCAAGTCAAACGTTCACTATCATTGATGACCGTTCTGCGTCCGTACGGAATGCGGAGGAAGGGGTTGCGTTCTGAGTGGTCGGCTATGTCGGGTCAAAAAAAAAAAAAGCGCTTGCACTATACATAAAAGAATATGCGGTTATATGCATTCACTTGCAAAATATCGGCGTGGGATTGATATAAGGTCTTGTGCGTGATCATGGAGATTTCAGCAATGTTCTGAATTGGATGTTCTGATCGCCTTAGAATGACATAAACTGCCTGATCTAGCGTACTTATTCCCTCTGTGTCTAGCGAAATGCATTCCGATTCTATATCTCTTTTTTTGGATCAAAAGCAATGACGTTTTAAACAAATCATGATACACATGCTATTACTTTTGATATACCTCAGTGGTTTGAGACATATATTTGGACGCAAATTTGATGTTCCGAAACACTTTCATTCGCAGAAGAAAAGCAGTGGCGTGTAAATGGTGTTCTTTTCGTATATATCGTTTTGTATCAGAAGACATGTGGCCTACATACCGTACCTCAAATCAGTGAATGCATGTTGTACAAATGCTTGAAACTGAGTAGAATTTTAATGCAACGCTATCCTATTTCCTGGAGGAAAAAGCAAAAATCCTCATTCCGACACAACTGCAATTCAGCTATGCTTTAGTGCGTCGTCATTCAGTTTAGACTGGACTCTAAACCTGAAATTATACAAATAACTAGCGAGTAGGTTGCACGCAATTCAATGTTATTTGAAAAAATTGCCGCAGATTTCAATATTCAACCATATCAGAGCTAAGCCTACTGTTGTATAAGTTAATGCGCCTATGAAAGGACTTGGGTTTGGCCGTTTTTCTCCAAGGCGGTCTGCAAATGCATGTGGCTTGTGTATGCTGGCTTTTGTGAAACCCTTGGTTAATCAAGTTGAACACATGAAAACACAAGATAAATACAACTTTGGCAGGCCAGGTATCACTCTTACATACGGGTAGCGCACGACGCAGCATCTCCTCACAAGCCGCTTGTTTTGATTTTTTTTTTGTGTCACAAAAATCGATGGCACCGAAGCATGGGTTGCGAGTGAACCGTAGCTGAAACAAGTTGGTTGTCGAATAGGCCCCTGGTGGGGATCTGATGAAAGTTAAGACTATACTTTCAGGGATCATTTCTATAGTTTGCAACTGAGAAATGCGTTTCGAAAGTGTTTGGTCTCGCTACCCACGATGAAGAGGTAGTGCACCCCCTTCTGAGCGCGAAGCGGAAAGAGAATATTGACTTCAAATCAAACGTTCACTATCATTGATGACCGTTCTGCGTCCGTACGGAATGCGGAGGAAGGGGTTGCGTTCTGAGTGGTCGGCTATGTCGGGTCAAAAAAAAAAAAAGCGCTTGCACTATACATAAAAGAATATGCGGTTATATGCATTCACTTGCAAAATATCGGCGTGGGATTGATATAAGGTCTTGTGCGTGATCATGGAGATTTCAGCAATGTTCTGAATTGGATGTTCTGATCGCCTTAGAATGACATAAACTGCCTGATCTAGCGTACTTATTCCCTCTGTGTCTAGCGAAATGCATTCCGATTCTATATCTCTTTTTTTGGATCAAAAGCAATGACGTTTTAAACAAATCATGATACACATGCTATTACTTTTGATATACCTCAGTGGTTTGAGACATATATTTGGACGCAAATTTGATGTTCCGAAACACTTTCATTCGCAGAAGAAAAGCAGTGGCGTGTAAATGGTGTTCTTTTCGTATATATCGTTTTGTATCAGAAGACATGTGGCCTACATACCGTACCTCAAATCAGTGAATGCATGTTGTACAAATGCTTGAAACTGAGTAGAATTTTAATGCAACGCTATCCTATTTCCTGGAGGAAAAAGCAAAAATCCTCATTCCGACACAACTGCAATTCAGCTATGCTTTAGTGCGTCGTCATTCAGTTTAGACTGGACTCTAAACCTGAAATTATACAAATAACTAGCGAGTAGGTTGCACGCAATTCAATGTTATTTGAAAAAATTGCCGCAGATTTCAATATTCAACCATATCAGAGCTAAGCCTACTGTTGTATAAGTTAATGCGCCTATGAAAGGACTTGGGTTTGGCCGTTTTTCTCCAAGGCGGTCTGCAAATGCATGTGGCTTGTGTATGCTGGCTTTTGTGAAACCCTTGGTTAATCAAGTTGAACACATGAAAACACAAGATAAATACAACTTTGGCAGGCCAGGTATCACTCTTACATACGGGTAGCGCACGACGCAGCATCTCCTCACAAGCCGCTTGTTTTGATTTTTTTTTTGTGTCACAAAAATCGATGGCACCGAAGCATGGGTTGCGAGTGAACCGTAGCTGAAACAAGTTGGTTGTCGAATAGGCCCCTGGTGGGGATCTGATGAAAGTTAAGACTATACTTTCAGGGATCATTTCTATAGTTTGCAACTGAGAAATGCGTTTCGAAAGTGTTTGGTCTCGCTACCCACGATGAAGAGATAGTGCACCCCCTTCTGAGCGCGAAGCGGAAAGAGAATATTGACTTCAAATCAAACGTTCACTATCATTGATGACCGTTCTGCGTCCGTACGGAATGCGGAGGAAGGGGTTGCGTTCTGAGTGGTCGGCTATGTCGGGTCAAAAAAAAGAAAAGCGCTTGCACTATACATAAAAGAATATGCGGTTATATGCATTCACTTGCAAAATATCGGCGTGGGATTGATATAAGGTCTTGTGCGTGATCATGGAGATTTCAGCAATGTTCTGAATTGGATGTTCTGATCGCCTTAGAATGACATAAACTGCCTGATCTAGCGTACTTATTCCCTCTGTGTCTAGCGAAATGCATTCCGATTCTATATCTCTTTTTTTGGATCAAAAGCAATGACGTTTTAAACAAATCATGATACACATGCTATTACTTTTGATATACCTCAGTGGTTTGAGACATATATTTGGACGCAAATTTGATGTTCCGAAACACTTTCATTCGCAGAAGAAAAGCAGTGGCGTGTAAATGGTGTTCTTTTCGTATATATCGTTTTGTATCAGAAGACATGTGGCCTACATACCGTACCTCAAATCAGTGAATGCATGTTGTACAAATGCTTGAAACTGAGTAGAATTTTAATGCAACGCTATCCTATTTCCTGGAGGAAAAAGCAAAAATCCTCATTCCGACACAACTGCAATTCAGCTATGCTTTAGTGCGTCGTCATTCAGTTTAGACTGGACTCTAAACCTGAAATTATACAAATAACTAGCGAGTAGGTTGCACGCAATTCAATGTTATTTGAAAAAATTGCCGCAGATTTCAATATTCAACCATATCAGAGCTAAGCCTACTGTTGTATAAGTTAATGCGCCTATGAAAGGACTTGGGTTTGGCCGTTTTTCTCCAAGGCGGTCTGCAAATGCATGTGGCTTGTGTATGCTGGCTTTTGTGAAACCCTTGGTTAATCAAGTTGAACACATGAAAACACAAGATAAATACAACTTTGGCAGGCCAGGTATCACTCTTACATACGGGTAGCGCACGACGCAGCATCTCCTCACAAGCCGCTTGTTTTGATTTTTTTTTTGTGTCACAAAAATCGATGGCACCGAAGCATGGGTTGCGAGTGAACCGTAGCTGAAACAAGTTGGTTGTCGAATAGGCCCCTGGTGGGGATCTGATGAAAGTTAAGACTATACTTTCAGGGATCATTTCTATAGTTTGCAACTGAGAAATGCGTTTCGAAAGTGTTTGGTCTCGCTACCCACGATGAAGAGGTAGTGCACCCCCTTCTGAGCGCGAAGCGGAAAGAGAATATTGACTTCAAATCAAACGTTCACTATCATTGATGACCGTTCTGCGTCCGTACGGAATGCGGAGGAAGGGGTTGCGTTCTGAGTGGTCGGCTATGTCGGGTCAAAAAAAGAAAAGCGCTTGCACTATACATAAAAGAATATGCGGTTATATGCATTCACTTGCAAAATATCGGCGTGGGATTGATATAAGGTCTTGTGCGTGATCATGGAGATTTCAGCAATGTTCTGAATTGGATGTTCTGATCGCCTTAGAATGACATAAACTGCCTGATCTAGCGTACTTATTCCCTCTGTGTCTAGCGAAATGCATTCCGATTCTATATCTCTTTTTTTGGATCAAAAGCAATGACGTTTTAAACAAATCATGATACACATGCTATTACTTTTGATATACCTCAGTGGTTTGAGACATATATTTGGACGCAAATTTGATGTTCCGAAACACTTTCATTCGCAGAAGAAAAGCAGTGGCGTGTAAATGGTGTTCTTTTCGTATATATCGTTTTGTATCAGAAGACATGTGGCCTACATACCGTACCTCAAATCAGTGAATGCATGTTGTACAAATGCTTGAAACTGAGTAGAATTTTAATGCAACGCTATCCTATTTCCTGGAGGAAAAAGCAAAAATCCTCATTCCGACACAACTGCAATTCAGCTATGCTTTAGTGCGTCGTCATTCAGTTTAGACTGGACTCTAAACCTGAAATTATACAAATAACTAGCGAGTAGGTTGCACGCAATTCAATGTTATTTGAAAAAATTGCCGCAGATTTCAATATTCAACCATATCAGAGCTAAGCCTACTGTTGTATAAGTTAATGCGCCTATGAAAGGACTTGGGTTTGGCCGTTTTTCTCCAAGGCGGTCTGCAAATGCATGTGGCTTGTGTATGCTGGCTTTTGTGAAACCCTTGGTTAATCAAGTTGAACACATGAAAACACAAGATAAATACAACTTTGGCAGGCCAGGTATCACTCTTACATACGGGTAGCGCACGACGCAGCATCTCCTCACAAGCCGCTTGTTTTGATTTTTTTTTTGTGTCACAAAAATCGATGGCACCGAAGCATGGGTTGCGAGTGAACCGTAGCTGAAACAAGTTGGTTGTCGAATAGGCCCCTGGTGGGGATCTGATGAAAGTTAAGACTATACTTTCAGGGATCATTTCTATAGTTTGCAACTGAGAAATGCGTTTCGAAAGTGTTTGGTCTCGCTACCCACGATGAAGAGGTAGTGCACCCCCTTCTGAGCGCGAAGCGGAAAGAGAATATTGACTTCAAATCAAACGTTCACTATCATTGATGACCGTTCTGCGTCCGTACGGAATGCGGAGGAAGGGGTTGCGTTCTGAGTGGTCGGCTATGTCGGGTCAAAAAAAAAAAGAAAAGCGCTTGCACTATACATAAAAGAATATGCGGTTATATGCATTCACTTGCAAAATATCGGCGTGGGATTGATATAAGGTCTTGTGCGTGATCATGGAGATTTCAGCAATGTTCTGAATTGGATGTTCTGATCGCCTTAGAATGACATAAACTGCCTGATCTAGCGTACTTATTCCCTCTGTGTCTAGCGAAATGCATTCCGATTCTATATCTCTTTTTTTGGATCAAAAGCAATGACGTTTTAAACAAATCATGATACACATGCTATTACTTTTGATATACCTCAGTGGTTTGAGACATATATTTGGACGCAAATTTGATGTTCCGAAACACTTTCATTCGCAGAAGAAAAGCAGTGGCGTGTAAATGGTGTTCTTTTCGTATATATCGTTTTGTATCAGAAGACATGTGGCCTACATACCGTACCTCAAATCAGTGAATGCATGTTGTACAAATGCTTGAAACTGAGTAGAATTTTAATGCAACGCTATCCTATTTCCTGGAGGAAAAAGCAAAAATCCTCATTCCGACACAACTGCAATTCAGCTATGCTTTAGTGCGTCGTCATTCAGTTTAGACTGGACTCTAAACCTGAAATTATACAAATAACTAGCGAGTAGGTTGCACGCAATTCAATGTTATTTGAAAAAATTGCCGCAGATTTCAATATTCAACCATATCAGAGCTAAGCCTACTGTTGTATAAGTTAATGCGCCTATGAAAGGACTTGGGTTTGGCCGTTTTTCTCCAAGGCGGTCTGCAAATGCATGTGGCTTGTGTATGCTGGCTTTTGTGAAACCCTTGGTTAATCAAGTTGAACACATGAAAACACAAGATAAATACAACTTTGGCAGGCCAGGTATCACTCTTACATACGGGTAGCGCACGACGCAGCATCTCCTCACAAGCCGCTTGTTTTGATTTTTTTTTTGTGTCACAAAAATCGATGGCACCGAAGCATGGGTTGCGAGTGAACCGTAGCTGAAACAAGTTGGTTGTCGAATAGGCCCCTGGTGGGGATCTGATGAAAGTTAAGACTATACTTTCAGGGATCATTTCTATAGTTTGCAACTGAGAAATGCGTTTCGAAAGTGTTTGGTCTCGCTACCCACGATGAAGAGGTAGTGCACCCCCTTCTGAGCGCGAAGCGGAAAGAGAATATTGACTTCAAATCAAACGTTCACTATCATTGATGACCGTTCTGCGTCCGTACGGAATGCGGAGGAAGGGGTTGCGTTCTGAGTGGTCGGCTATGTCGGGTCAAAAAAAAAAAGAAAAGCGCTTGCACTATACATAAAAGAATATGCGGTTATATGCATTCACTTGCAAAATATCGGCGTGGGATTGATATAAGGTCTTGTGCGTGATCATGGAGATTTCAGCAATGTTCTGAATTGGATGTTCTGATCGCCTTAGAATGACATAAACTGCCTGATCTAGCGTACTTATTCCCTCTGTGTCTAGCGAAATGCATTCCGATTCTATATCTCTTTTTTTGGATCAAAAGCAATGACGTTTTAAACAAATCATGATACACATGCTATTACTTTTGATATACCTCAGTGGTTTGAGACATATATTTGGACGCAAATTTGATGTTCCGAAACACTTTCATTCGCAGAAGAAAAGCAGTGGCGTGTAAATGGTGTTCTTTTCGTATATATCGTTTTGTATCAGAAGACATGTGGCCTACATACCGTACCTCAAATCAGTGAATGCATGTTGTACAAATGCTTGAAACTGAGTAGAATTTTAATGCAACGCTATCCTATTTCCTGGAGGAAAAAGCAAAAATCCTCATTCCGACACAACTGCAATTCAGCTATGCTTTAGTGCGTCGTCATTCAGTTTAGACTGGACTCTAAACCTGAAATTATACAAATAACTAGCGAGTAGGTTGCACGCAATTCAATGTTATTTGAAAAAATTGCCGCAGATTTCAATATTCAACCATATCAGAGCTAAGCCTACTGTTGTATAAGTTAATGCGCCTATGAAAGGACTTGGGTTTGGCCGTTTTTCTCCAAGGCGGTCTGCAAATGCATGTGGCTTGTGTATGCTGGCTTTTGTGAAACCCTTGGTTAATCAAGTTGAACACATGAAAACACAAGATAAATACAACTTTGGCAGGCCAGGTATCACTCTTACATACGGGTAGCGCACGACGCAGCATCTCCTCACAAGCCGCTTGTTTTGATTTTTTTTTTGTGTCACAAAAATCGATGGCACCGAAGCATGGGTTGCGAGTGAACCGTAGCTGAAACAAGTTGGTTGTCGAATAGGCCCCTGGTGGGGATCTGATGAAAGTTAAGACTATACTTTCAGGGATCATTTCTATAGTTTGCAACTGAGAAATGCGTTTCGAAAGTGTTTGGTCTCGCTACCCACGATGAAGAGGTAGTGCACCCCCTTCTGAGCGCGAAGCGGAAAGAGAATATTGACTTCAAGTCAAACGTTCACTATCATTGATGACCGTTCTGCGTCCATACGGAATGCGGAGGAAGGGGTTGCGTTCTGAGTGGTCGGTTATGTCGGGTCAAAAAAAAAAGAAAAGCGCTTGCAGTATACATAAAAGAATATGCGGTTATATGCATTCTCTTGCAAAATATCGGCGTGGGATTGATATAAGGTCTTGTGCGTGATCATGGAGATTTCAGCAATGTTCTGAATTGGATGTTCTGATCGCCTTAGAATGACATAAACTGCCTGATCTAGCGTACTTATTCCCTCTGTGTCTAGCGAAATGCATTCCGATTCTATATCTCTTTTTTTGGATCAAAAGCAATGACGTTTTAAACAAATCATGATACACATGCTATTACTTTTGATATACCTCAGTGGTTTGAGACATATATTTGGACGCAAATTTGATGTTCCGAAACACTTTCATTCGCAGAAGAAAAGCAGTGGCGTGTAAATGGTGTTCTTTTCGTATATATCGTTTTGTATCAGAAGACATGTGGCCTACATACCGTACCTCAAATCAGTGAATGCATGTTGTACAAATGCTTGAAACTGAGTAGAATTTTAATGCAACGCTATCCTATTTCCTGGAGGAAAAAGCAAAAATCCTCATTCCGACACAACTGCAATTCAGCTATGCTTTAGTGCGTTGTCATTCAGTTTAGACTGGACTCTAAACCTGAAATTATACAAATAACTAGCGAGTAGGTTGCACGCAATTCAATGTTATTTGAAAAAATTGCCGCAGATTTCAATATTCAACCATATCAGAGCTAAGCCTACTGTTGTATAAGCTAATGCGCCTATGAAAGGACTTGGGTTTGGCCGTTTTTCTCCAAGGCGGTCTGCAAATGCATGTGGCTTGTGTATGCTGGCTTTTGTGAAACCCTTGGTTAATCAAGTTGAACACATGAAAACACAAGATAAATACAACTTTGGCAGGCCAGGTATCACTCTTACATACGGGTAGCGCACCACGCAGCATCTCCTCACACGCCGCTTGTTTTGATTTTTTTTTTGTGTCACAAAAATCGATGGCACCGAAGCATGGGTTGCGAGTGAACCGTAGCTGAAACAAGTTGGTTGTCGAATAGGCCCCTGGTGGGGATCTGATGAAAGTTAAGACTATACTTTCAGGGATCATTTCTATAGTTTGCAACTGAGAAATGCGTTTCGAAAGTGTTTGGTCTCGCTACCCACGATGAAGAGGTAGTGCACCCCCTTCTGAGCGCGAAGCGGAAAGAGAATATTGACTTCAAATCAAACGTTCACTATCATTGATGACCGTTCTGCGTCCGTACGGAATGCGGAGGAAGGGGTTGCGTTCTGAGTGGTCGGCTATGTCGGGTCAAAAAAAAGAAAAGCGCTTGCACTATACATAAAAGAATATGCGGTTATATGCATTCACTTGCAAAATATCGGCGTGGGATTGATATAAGGTCTTGTGCGTGATCATGGAGATTTCAGCAATGTTCTGAATTGGATGTTCTGATCGCCTTAGAATGACATAAACTGCCTGATCTAGCGTACTTATTCCCTCTGTGTCTAGCGAAATGCATTCCGATTCTATATCTCTTTTTTTGGATCAAAAGCAATGACGTTTTAAACAAATCATGATACACATGCTATTACTTTTGATATACCTCAGTGGTTTGAGACATATATTTGGACGCAAATTTGATGTTCCGAAACACTTTCATTCGCAGAAGAAAAGCAGTGGCGTGTAAATGGTGTTCTTTTCGTATATATCGTTTTGTATCAGAAGACATGTGGCCTACATACCGTACCTCAAATCAGTGAATGCATGTTGTACAAATGCTTGAAACTGAGTAGAATTTTAATGCAACGCTATCCTATTTCCTGGAGGAAAAAGCAAAAATCCTCATTCCGACACAACTGCAATTCAGCTATGCTTTAGTGCGTTGTCATTCAGTTTAGACTGGACTCTAAACCTGAAATTATACAAATAACTAGCGAGTAGGTTGCACGCAATTCAATGTTATTTGAAAAAATTGCCGCAGATTTCAATATTCAACCATATCAGAGCTAAGCCTACTGTTGTATAAGCTAATGCGCCTATGAAAGGACTTGGGTTTGGCCGTTTTTCTCCAAGGCGGTCTGCAAATGCATGTGGCTTGTGTATGCTGGCTTTTGTGAAACCCTTGGTTAATCAAGTTGAACACATGAAAACACAAGATAAATACAACTTTGGCAGGCCAGGTATCACTCTTACATACGGGTAGCGCACGACGCAGCATCTCCTCACAAGCCGCTTGTTTTGATTTTTTTTTTGTGTCACAAAAATCGATGGCACCGAAGCATGGGTTGCGAGTGAACCGTAGCTGAAACAAGTTGGTTGTCGAATAGGCCCCTGGTGGGGATCTGATGAAAGTTAAGACTATACTTTCAGGGATCATTTCTATAGTTTGCAACTGAGAAATGCGTTTCGAAAGTGTTTGGTCTCGCTACCCACGATGAAGAGGTAGTGCACCCCCTTCTGAGCGCGAAGCGGAAAGAGAATATTGACTTCAAGTCAAACGTTCACTATCATTGATGACCGTTCTGCGTCCGTACGGAATGCGGAGGAAGGGGTTGCGTTCTGAGTGGTCGGCTATGTCGGGTCAACCAAAAAAAGAAAAGAAAAGCGCTTGCACTATACACAAAAGTATATGCGGTTATATGCATTCACTTGCAAAATATCGGCGTGGGATTGATACAAGGTCTTGTGCGTGACCATGGAGATTTCAGCAATGTTCTGAATTGGATGTTCTGATCGCCTTAGAATGACATAAACTGCCTGATCTAGCGTACTTATTCCATATTTGTGTGGGACGACTGTTTACTTATTGTGGCTTTCATTTAACCTGTGTATAATTTAGGTTAATAATGATAACATTTCAATAGCTAGGCTACTTGCCGAGCTATCAAGCAACTTCGCAGAGTGCGCTCAGCACTTCATCCTTATTTAGGGTGAGGACAGAAATTAGGTATGTAAAGTCAGTTTATTGATTATCAGAATGTCTGTCATTCTCAACATAAAATTCCATGATGTTGTCCAAAAATGTTTAATCAATTCCGCCTTGATGACAATAACACTATATATATGAAAATGTATGATTTTTTTTTTTTAAACCGTTCAGCCTTGATGATAATAACACTATATATCAAAATTCATGAAAACAAAAATATGATAAACGCAAATGGTCTTTTATGAAGAATTCTTACCTTGGAAACAAACGTCAGTGGCTAACGGAGGTGGCCGGCGAATGGAAGTAGGTGGCGCAGGAGGAGGAGGGAGGCCTGAACTTGCTACTGTACGTACGGTACGGTATCTACCATACTTAAACACTTAATATTTTTTCTGTTCTTTTTTTTTTTCTTGAACTTACCTAAAAGAAACAAAACATAACAAAACAAAACTTTTCAGGAAAAGGAAAAGTTAAGGAAATTGCGGTATTAACACCAAAAAATGTACAACTCAACGACAGACAGTACACGTATGAACGGATGCTGCTACAAAGACGCGCAAGTGGCCTAAGAAGCAACAAGAACAAAGGATGCTGGGCTGTATGTGAAGCGGTGTAACTGCATCACCTGCGCCCCGTGTACAGCCTGCGCCCCCCTATTTCCGGTTCTGTTGGCAATATGACGTTTCACTCCCTTATTTGTTATAATGCTATGACATGTTCGTGCACTTTGACCCTTGCGTACGTGTGTGCTTATTCAGATCTTACCTTCATATTGTTAAAAACTTCTAGCTAAGGAAGTTTTTAATAACTCAGAAAGTTATACGTTTAGTTTAGCTTAAAAGTAAAGCTAGTTAACTGAGGCCTGCATGGTGACACTATAGTTAAGGAAATTAGCAATGTAGCTTACGGATAAGTGTTTTATGGTTCATTTATACAGCACACAATAACATATATACATCTATATACATTATATAGGCCTATTAATAATATGTCAATTCCATGCACATGAAATGTATATGACATGTACCTGTTGGATCAGAATCCTATTATTGTCGTCAATTGAGGTTATCGATAGCCCTTTTTTTGTTAGAAAATTAGGCCAGGTAACCTATTGCTAATAGGTCATCATCTTGCTAGCTATTGTGAGTTAATAAACAGCTTAGTATCATATTTACTTATTGTGGCTTTCATTTAACCTGTCTATAATTTAGGTTAACAATAATAACATTTCAATAGCTAGGCTACTTGCCGAGCTATCAAGCAACTTCGCAGAGTGCGCTCAGCACTTCATCCTTGTTTAGAATGAGGACAGAAATTAGGTGTGTAAAGTCAGTTTATTGATTATCAGAATGTCTGTCATTCTCAACATCAAATTCCACATTGATACAGTGTCATCCCTTTACCTGTCTGCTGTGACTACAAAGATAAAATGTGATAACTGATGTAGCTTGCTAAGGGAAGCGCTGCTGCCTTATTCCCAAACAGGGCGTTCAAAACCACCGTAAATCAAACCTTTCCTTGATAATAGATGCAATTTAATTTTACTTGCTTTTCCTTCTCTGCTAAAAAGTTAACATTTTATCAGGACTCTTGTCCTTGTGACATCTTACATTCATGCTAGAAAGTCTAAAATGTTAGGTACATAGCCTATCACTAGTTATCTTGCTAACGTCAGGTAGTTACTTGCTTGCAATCTAATTAAACCAGGATTGCTGGCTACCTAATTGCTGCTAGGCCATTGGTTACTTGAGTGATAAAATAATATGCTTACAGTCATACTTAGCATTATATTTTCTTACTCACTACAACTGAGTTGAAAATAATGTATGATAGTAAAAGCTATTTGCTGAACTTTACACAATCTTAATTGTTTGGTTAGGTATATTGTTTGTGGATCGACCTAGCTAGCTCACGTTAGCTAGCTGTAATTTATAGCTGCTAGGTAGCCAGTTACCCACTGACGCCTACGTCTGAAAATTTGATAGCTCTTAAGCAATTAACGTATGTGTATTTAAACGTACGCATGTGCATTATTGTCCAGGATCACATGTGATCATGTGACAGTGTTATAACAAATAAGGGGGTGAAACGTCATATTGCTGACGGAACCCGAAAATAGGGGGGCGCAGGCCGTGCAAGGGGCGCAGGCAGTGCAGTTACGCAGTTACACCAGCACAAACACAAACAAATGACAGTTAATTGAAAACTGCGTTCTTTTTCTTCTGTTGGGTTTTATGGCAGCCGACATTCAGGTAGTTGCATTGCTGCCATCTTCTGGACAACTTGATCCATGCATTTTATTTAACCCATACGATATTACGTGACCTTATCTCTGTTTAAATTCTGCGCATCAGTCTGGTTTTCCTTAAAAAGTCAATCATTATTCAGGCTCCTTTCCCCTTTTCCCCATCCTCTAATATGCCCTTTTCCTTAGTTTCAGTCAGCCCTAGTTTTCTCAGCTCTGCTACAATTGTCCCTCTTTCTGTCCCATATATTATCTCCCACACATCAGCAGTACATGTGTTACTGACTCCAGTTGTGGACAACCTCTCTCCCCCCGGCCACCATCCTTGCTGGAGTTGGCGGGCTCCACCCAGTATCCCCCCCCCCAGTGTCCAGTCCTACAGCCTGTCCACGGCCACTATGATGCCTCCTCCCCCGACTGCCCCTGTTTTTGAGCCCACCCCTGTGTCAGATCCTGCAAGGTGCGGACGTGTGTTTAGCGTCTCTGCTTTCACCTTCTCCCCTCTCTGAATGCAGGGTTTTGGAATGTGACGGCATTATGGTCTCTCTTAAGGCTTTGTCTTCCTCCTCGTCTAAAGTACTGATGTTCCCCGAATTCTGCCTGGCTTTTTCTCACTACACTGATGTGATCTGCTCACTGCTCACTCATGGAAAAGAAACTAAGCAAAGGAAGGCAGAGCCGCTGTATCCCTTCAAGGGGCTGAAAGCAATAGCTTTGCTACATGATAATAGCTCAGATGCCTCAGAAGGTGAGGAATTTTCCAATGAATCACCTATTCCTCCATGTGTGACAAAGGACAGCAGTTCACACATTAAACCTACCTCCACCACAAGGACAACCTCTTCAAAGGTTAGGCTTGCTCCTGTGAAAATTAAAACACCGTAGAACTGAAGTGGAAGTACAAAGTGAGGAGGACTATGAGGAGGATGGCCAAAGACAAACTCGCATTGTAACAAGGAGGGTCAAGAAATATGTACCATGTCGAACCTACCAGCCAGCCACACCAGAACACATTGATAAGTGGTCAAAGGAATTGCCAGATGTATACAAACAGCCACAAAAAGTTTGGCAAGTTCTTGACTGCTTATTGAAAATTTACACTTTACACCCACTGGATGCAGCTATGATGTTGAATGTAAATTTAAGAGGTGGTGACCAAAAGAAGCTGACTGAAAGTGTGGAAATAAAGGTGGGTGAGTCGCAAGACAATGTTGAGGCAGGATGGGAAGCTGTTCAAACCTTCTTGTTTGAACTGAAACCTGCAGAAGCCAATTGGGCCAAAATAACCTCATGTACACAGAAAGTGGAGGAAAGTGTTGTGGAGTATGAAGAAAGATTCAAGCAGATTTGGTTGGAACATGCTGGACTGAACAATGATGATGATCTGAGCAGGGATACGGGTATGCCTTTGAAGACGCCATTTGTGAATGGACTAAAACCAGAGATTTATAAAGCTCTGCAGGTCCGGTATGAGGACTGGGATGGTGTCGGAACTGCTTTTAATCAGGTTGTTGAATGGTCAGCAAGAATTGAAAGAACGCAGGATGCTAAAATCAGAGCTTTGCAAACTAACGCTCTCAGGTACCACACAACTGGGACATGACTTCAGCAAAACAAAACCTGAACACTGTTGATACTGCAAGAAGCTAGGACACTGGAGTAAGGAATGCTAAATGAGGCTCAGAGATGAAAACAAAAATGATAACGTAGACAAAAAGTTTCAACAGCTAACTGAGGAACAAAAACAGACTCTTCTAAATGCTGTTGAGTTGCAGGGAAACTAGAGCACCCCTCTGTGCAACACCTGCTAGCGGCAGTTCATCAAAATGCCGATGGACTCTATGTGTGTGCAAAAATAAACAACTGTGATATTGACTTCTTATTGAATACTGGAGCTGAATTAACTGTCATACCAACAACATTTAAAACTCTTTCGGCTACCTAAAGAAGTCACTGTCGTAAAGATAAAAGCACACACAAAAGATACGACAAGTGAAGCCAAAGGTAATTCCCTAGCAGATGCTGTTGCTAAGCAATCCGCAAAGGAGTGGGGAGCACACGCAGCGGCACTGAGACCACTGGAAAAAGATGGACAATCAATCACTGACATCAAACAGTTGCAAAGTGAAGTATGTAGAAAAAAAAATGGACATGGATGGAAAACGGAGCAAAACTGCGTAATGACAACACATGGTGATATGGTACACAAACTGTGGCCCCTGAATGCTTTCTCCCATATTTGGCAACACAAATTCACCCACTGGGTCATGTGGGTGAGGACAAAATGACTCATGGATTTACCAAGTGTGGTGGAACCCCAAGTTTCATGCACAAGCACAACATTGATTGGAAGCTAGGTCACATGTGAAAAGAAAAATCCTGGAACCATAATTAAGACCCCTGCTGGGGGAACACCAGCTCCACCTGGGCCATTCCAGCATCTTCAGATGGACTACATAACTCTGCCTAAGTGTGGGAGGTTCCAGGATGTCCTTGTTATAGTTGAAAAGTTCTCTAGATGGGTGGAAGCATTCCCAACTAAACACGAAACAGCAGCTCTCATAGCGAAAACATTGGTGAAGGACATAATTCCTCGATGGGGTCTGTCGGAACACATAGATTCAGACCAAGGCACACATTTCACATCTGCAGTGAGTGTAAAGAGGTGCGTAGAATGATGGACACTACATGGTCATTACATTGCCCTTACAGACCACAAGCCTCAGGCCAAACAGAGGGGATGAACCGTGTCATCAAGGAACTTCTTGGCAAAGCTCCACCAAGAAGGAATCCCTTGGCCTGAAGTTATCCCCATTGTGCTCTGCGGCATATGTGCGACACATAACAAGGAAATCGGACTGAGCCCATTAGAAGTCATCACACGTCGCCCCATGCCCCTACCCAGAACCGCAGCCGACGTTCATCTAACATCAGACAGCCTGATCAATTACTGCGAAAAACTTAGATTCACAGTACAGCGTGGTGAGACACAGGTTAAGAATGCATGGCAACCTCCCCCGGAGGTGGGACACAGTCTATTGCCTGGCCAATGGGTAACGATTCATAAACCTCAAAGGGTAGCATTGGAATTATTAATTACTAGTGCAGCAGTTAAATGATCTATGTGAGCCATTGCAAGTTAGCTAAGGCACCTAGAGATCAGGGATAGAAGGGTTGTAGTATTTATCAGAGTCCAAAAATGGCGGGACTAGAGTTAGTTAGGCTGTAGCTTGTTGCCTGAGGATGAAGAGGTTATGATGACTTATCATACCACCACTGATAAATGCTGTAGGTTCCAGCCAACACTAGATAGGGCCAGTTTAGATGTAACGCACATTGATTCAAATTCATTTTCAGGCTTCTCATATTTTGGCAAGATGCGTTTCCCTCTCTTCTCTTGTGTGTCATTGCAGGTATTCCAGTGAAGACGGGGAGTCCAAGCAACTGGAAGCCTTCTGACATCTGCACTGGATAGCGCCTGACTCCTTCCTGATATCTGATGCCTGCACTGCAATGGACCTGACAGATCTACACATCTGCTCAACAAGCACCAGAAACTACATCCACCAATCCACAATTTCACAGCCTGGAATTTCGTCCACCATGGCAAGAATAAAGAACTCTTGCATGTGGAATTTGATTCCCTCATTTCACACTGCAAGTGCAGATGCCTGAACTCAGCATTAGGCTGTGTACATGACAGATATTTCATGTATTTAGTTTGTTTTTTTCTTTCTTTGTTGTTCCATTCATTACTAGTTTTCCCCCTCTTTCTGTTAATATATTTAGTTTATTTTTGTGATCATATTTTTGTATGATCAAAGGGGGGAATGTTGGAAATTAGGTAACTCTAAGAACTGTTAGCCTTATCCCAGAGGAAGCTCCACACCTCTGGTGCCACAAACAGTTGTGTAATGTAATGCATTTAATGCTCAGCTCACAGCTGGGAGTGAGCAAGTGGAACTACCCCAGACAAAGGGGATGCAGACATCCTGACCATCAAAGACCATCAGTAATTTGCATTGGGAACATAGGTTTCCAGTTGCCATTTGCTCCATGGGATAAAAGGCTGGTCACATCAACAGTTCATTGAGTTACAGTTAAATTGAAGCTTCGCGGGCAGACAAGCTGCCTCACCTGCAGCAATAAAGCTTTTTCTCCAAGCGTACTTCTTATACGGTTTGTAATTCTTATAATTACAACAAAATCCATCACCCTCCTGTCACAGTATTATCTGTAATTAAGCACCTGGTCAGCAAAAAAGCAAACACAGACCCTGGTGCCCCAACTATGAATTATATGTCAACAATGGTGTCTTTTAGCAGCTGTGATTCACTGTATGGCAGCATTACACTGCCAGCATGCTCCTAAAAACAGGCAAACTGAATTTCATCAATTCAGTGACAATAACATAAATGAAACCATACTCTCTAACTATGTGTTGTCACATTTTTGAAACAAAGTACATGCTATTGAACGGTACAGTTATCAAGGAACCGATGACTCACTCCATTAGTGTGTGATACCTATCCATTTGCCAGATGCCTTGCTAGGTAGCCAGCTGTTGTTATATGTGCCTCTGATCTCCTGTGCTCCTACAATAGTGTAAAACTGTTTGCTTGTTTGTGTGTGTTAGGGTGGGTCTGTATGAGGAGAGGTGTGATACTTGGGGTATATCTGTCCCTTCCTGTGAGCAGAATGGAGAAGGTGACTCTAAATCTTACAAAGCTCTCTTTGATTATAGAAGGTTCTGGTATTGTCTAATGGGACGTTATTAATGGAAATGTTTTGCCTCTGGCCCCACTCTTACTTCAGCTTCATAATGGTCATAATGATCCAGAAAATGGAGACATAATCTATAAAGTTAAACATTAGTTAATTGGTTCAGTTGTGTCTTCCTGTTTTGTGCATCTATGACTTAGGTTGTATAGTGGGAGTGTTTCTAAAATGGGTCTGCTTTTGTGAGGCAGAGTCACCCTAGCTAACTACCCTGTCATGCTGCCTGTAGAACTTTTGCAGCTGTATTTGGTCGTGATGCGCCGGGTGTTATTGATGCCTATTCCCTGGTAAGAGGAGTCTGTTTTATTATGGCACCTGGTCCTGAAATTAAGCTGCAGGTTAAGATCAAATTTGGCACACTCATTTCCTTGGCTGCCTACAAAAAAGATCTCTGATATCTTAACTGTTAATTGCACCTGTTTTAATATTTAATCCGTCATGTCATGCTGTTTACATGTATTTATCTCTGTCATTCTATTTGTGTATGTATCTTTGTATGACCTCCAATAGCTGTGTCTGTTTGTACTGAATTATATTTTATCTTGATGTGCTGTTGTCCTTGCAATATCTTTAAACTGAGCTGCCCTCTTTGCCAGGTCTCCCTTCTGTGTCAGTGGGACTCTCCTGGTAAAATGAAGGTTAAATAAAAGGGGAGGCACGAGGACAAAGGACAGTAAATAAATAAATATTTTTAAATATTTTTAAATTATTTTTATGCTTTCTTACTACAAAATAGAGTATAAAAACTCAAAATGGTAACAGCATTACAGGATATTGTTATAACAGTGTGATTCGGCTAATCTCATTTGCAGTCACTATAACTGATGTTATGTTCAACCATATCATGTTAACGTTAGCTCATTCATTCCTTCTGGGCTAGTTGACGTTAGCTGGAAGTGCAGCAAACTTCTGTATGAAGTAGCAGCTGTTTGTGTCGAGAGTCCATTTTCGTCCCACAAAATGGGATGGGAATTTAAAGGTTGTACTTTTCTGTGGTTGACTATCTTCACTGCACCATTGAGGACAGCTAGTAGTTGGCCTGGCATCCCTTTGGCAGCCAAGGCTTGGCGATGCATAATACAATGGGTCCAGACGGCTTTGGGAGCTACCTCGGTCACTCTTTTTGTCAGTCGACGGCGGCCTGTCATCCATTTCACCCCATCACTGCATATGTATCACACACACGCACACACACACACATTCACACTACACACTTGTTTTCCTGTATTTTCTGACCTTTTGTTATACAGACATGGCACAAACATGTTTAGAACTATTGTGTTTATGCTCATAAGATCCGACTTCAGAGTTGTAATCCAGTTAAACAGGCCTTTTTGCCTAGGGATGACTGTGTGTGTGTGCATATTTGTGTGTTTGTGTATGTGTGTGTGTGTGTGAGTGAGAGAGAGAGAGTGCGTGGCACCACTGCTATGCTGTGCAGGCTGTGTGTGTCTAAACATCTTTCTGTTGATTGTAAAAAATAATTGTATTATTTATAATACATTTGTAATAAGAAATTATTTATACAAGTTATCTCTGTCTGTAAATTCAACGCTGAACAGTAAATCGATGTATCATGGTGGTGCAGGTCGGGGAGCCTCCATCTTACATAGATCGCCAGAAGGGAGGCTCACTGTCTCAGACTTTGAAAACCCCTGGGTTAGATGAAAATACATGGAGCGTAAAAATAAATAACCAATGCATAAAACATTCATAGATCTTATTGAGAAAATTCTTTATCAATATGAACAAATCATGACATGACCCTGGCCGTCGGGCAACCACATTTGTCATTGTCATTTGTGTGTTGCTAATCAGTTGCACTTTAATTGAATGGGAATTCTTATGATTTACTTTCACATATTCATCCACTGACTGAGAAATTTACAGCACATCACAACCCAGATGTACTAAAAATATGTGTTTTCAATTAATTTCAGTCAATCCATTTAAATCTAGATATTTAATTTTGTATAATTTGTTGCTATATCTGCAAATTGCAGTGTACAAATGGCTTGGTATTTACACTTAAAGCTCATATGGGTGGATTTTTTTGTAATTGCCACCTAGACTTAATTTTATTATTATTATTTTTAATTTCAAGAATTATGCCCAAAACATTTTTCACCTCATTTTCTTTCACTTTGACATTCAAGTCTTCTGTAAGAAGGTAACAATTAGTTTAAATTTGCTGTTGTAAAATACCAGATCCATTAAATCCATTACGGTCACCAGACTCATGTCTCAGCAGCGCCCTCCCATGGTGGGCTGGGTACCCACAGGGTGCAAAATTAGCTGCATGCTGTTACTGTATACTGTTTTGGTGTTGTGGGCCTGCCAAGATTGACTCAGAAGGATGGAATGGAGAGACAGGTAGTGAAACAGAGAAAAGGAATACACAAGCGACCGCTGATGTCTTCATTAATAACCATTCAGTTTTCTTTCAAGGGACCACAGTAAAGGACACAAGAAATACAGATTTCTTCATCGAAAATAAATAAAGAACTGTTAAACAAGCGCATTACATGACTAGGCACCCACTGCATTCACAGTGTTAGTACATGTATTCTCAGTCATCACTAAATTCACTATCCTGTCACCCAGCTGCTCCTGGTTCAGCCAAATTTTACCCTGGGAATCTCACTGGCTGGGGTAAAATTATGATAGGGTCTTAGAATGTGTAGGGGTTTACAGTGATCATGTGATATCTCCCAGGAATGTGTCTGGGTCTTAGGGAGGTCATGCAATGTAAACTCAAAGGCAAGTGATTGGGTCTTAGGGAGGTCATGTGATGGAAACTCCCAGGAATGTGATTGGGACTTAGCAAAGTCATGTGATATAACCTTACAGGCATGTGAGTGAGGCTTAGGTCATGTGATGCGTGTATGC
The DNA here is from genome assembly GCA_019788955.1 of Albula glossodonta. Taxonomy (NCBI): domain Eukaryota; kingdom Metazoa; phylum Chordata; class Actinopteri; order Albuliformes; family Albulidae; genus Albula; species Albula glossodonta. The sequence goes on along the minus strand of JAFBMS010001261.1, from coordinate 5,672 downwards.
TTTTGCAGTTCCCTTGTAGACACCTGCCTCTGTTGACAGTGCTCCAAAAATAGCCCTGCGGCTAAGCAAGGTGTTCCGATGGAGCAATAAAAGTGTGCAGTAGGAAGCCTGCTGACAGCGTAAACACACTCACCTCTCTCCCTCAAACCAGGACAAAATGCTGAGGAGCTAAGGCCTGGCTACTCTCTGCGATAGGCTCCACACTCTGCCCCATCTAATGTATATCTAGCAAAAAATAGTGATTGTGGTTCAGAATCAGTTTCTTAAATCTCTACTGAGGACACAGAATCCCACCTTTGTTCCCCACAAAAGACCACATTAATTACCTAGTGTTACAGTTGGCAGGTTGATCCTGTCAGACACTCAGGTAGTTTGTGTGATGTTTCTGTGAGCTTGTCACTGTACTCAGCTGCAGTGTTTTTTGTTTTGTGAAGGTTGTAGGGTTAAACAAAACCAGTGTAAGAAGCACCGGGGGAAATCAGCACCAGGATGACTACTGGGCACAATGGTCTGCATCCTGTTAAGGCACTGTTCCAGTATGTGGATGGGCCCCACAGTCTGCAGTCTGTTAAGGCACTGTTCCAGTGTGTGGATGGGCCCCACAGTCTGCAGTCTGTTAAGGCACTGTTCCAGTATGTGGATGGGCCCCACAGTCTGCAGTCTGTTAAGGCACTGTTCCAGTGTGTGGATGGGCTCCACAGTCTTCATCTTGTTAAGGCACTGTTCCAGTATGTGGATGGGCCCCACGGTCTGCAGTCTGTTAAGGCACTGTTCCAGTGTGTGGATGGGCTCCACAGTCTGCATCTTGTTAAGGCACTGCTCCAGTGTGTAGATGGGCCCCATGGTCTGCATCCTGTTAAGGCTCTGCTCCAGTGTGTGGGTGGGCCCCATGGTCTGCATCCTGTTAAAGTTCTGTGAGTGTGTGGATCGACCTCATGACCTCATGATCTAAGGCACTCAGACTGGGTCTGTGGTAAGACGGCCCATGTCAGTGCTGACTCCTGTCTTTTCAAGCTTGTCCTGCATGCTGTGGTGTGATAAGGTGGCATGGGCTTTGGTGGAGAGCACTGACTCGTCTCTCTCAGGTAATGGCACAGCTAGCCCCCGAGAGGATGGCTTCTGATCGTGATGGTGCATTTCAATTCTTGAAATCCCAGCTGGTTGAACAAATCAGTCTCATTGTTCCCTAGACTTCTCCACTCTGGGTTTGAGAGCATATGTTGACTCTATGTTCCTGTAACAGCATAAGTAATATGTAGTTGACACTGAAGCTGTTGTTTGAAAGTTGCAAAGGCTTATGACACATGAGTAGACTAGTGGTGTGTGTCCACTTCCTCCAGTAGGGAGGGGGGGGGTGAAGGGGGGGGGGGGGGGGGGGGGGGGGGGGGGTGTGGTGGGGTGGGGGGGGGGGGGGGGGGGGGGGGGTTCAAAGTGGTTGAGGTTGATAACATAGCTTAGTTTAAGTCACATGAAAGATGTACATTTTTTTAAAATTCTCAATCCTGGCCCCTCACCCAGCTCTGTCCTCCTCGCCCTCCGACCAACTGCCGGGTGGGATGTCGCCAGCTGCTTCACAAACAGCCTGAAAACAATGGCAAATCTCAACCCTATTAATAACCATGATTCTCATATTTCCTGGCATACTTGGTACAATCTGAAACAGCTGTTATCTCTCCACAGGAAGTGGCAGGGCGCGGGGGCTGCGGACAGATTTGGGGATGGAGACGGCACAAACATCCAGCCAAAAGGCCGATAAGAGAGCTCCGTATGCGTCAGAGTCATGCCTCCTCTCTGGATGTTTCCATTCTCCCAGGGCCTAGCGCCCCCGCCCCCTGCCACCCTGCCACTCAGGTGCCCTGAAGGATGGGGGCCTGAGGTCCTAGCACAGTGGGATACGCTATGGGGACGTCTCTCTACAAGTCCCTGCTGCTCAGCACTGGGGGGGTCACCGTGTCTGACTACATACAGAAGTTTACGGTAAGAAACTGCTGCCATTGATGCTAGAGTGGTTGAACTGGGAATAGCATGCATGTCACATTATATTTGCTTATTGACGAAAAATACAAAACAACATATATCCTGATGCTGTTCCTGTTAAAGGCTGTGCAAACACAGAGACACACACCCATCCAAACACACACACACACACAAACAAAGTAAATTCCTACATTTAGGCGTGGTCTTGAGAAAGCGACTTGTAATCTCTGCAGTCAATATTTATACATCATATTAAGCTAAAGTTCCTCATGTCAATGAGTTTTTTTTAAATAAAAAAATAGAAATAAAAAATACTCAGTTCATAGATAAACACATATTTTAATAGCTAGTTAAATAATATTGGATGAACAATGAATGTCCTTCCTCTTAAATTTCGTCTTCCAGAACTTTGACACCTCTGTGGTGCTGTTCATGTCCTAACTAGGTTACATCTGATTGGTCTGAGGAGGTTTAATTCAGACTCTACACAAACAACAACAACAAAAAAGCAAATCATGCTGGTACGTCATAAGAAATAGCTGTTCATTTATCACCACTTACAATGAGTTTCTCTCCTTCTGTCATCTGACATCTTGTTATTGAATACACTGATAAAATAATAATTTTCCCAAGTGAGATATCATTGGAAGCCTTGACTTATTGAGTTATTAGCGTGAAGCATAAAACATTGATGTTACAACATCAAGATATTCTTCGTCTGACACAAGAAGAACATTCATTCAAAATCCAGTACTGCATAAGTTAAAAATGGCACAAACTCTCTTAATTTGTTCCTACCTGATATGAACTTTGGATACTCAATACTTGTAACTTTTTTCATGAACCTTTGCTTTACAATATATTAATTTTACAAAATTTAATTGTAATGCGTTACTGTCATTGTGTATATGATTGCCTGTCTAAGTGTACATGCGTTTATTCTTTGGTGTTTGTGCACATTTAGCTCATTTGAATCTCTGCATTTCTTTGTGTGTATGCCTTTTGGAGTGTACCCAGTTGAATTACATCATCTCTCAAAGAGCAGAGTCTCCATCAAAGACTAATTACAACCACAGACTAATGCTATCCTGAATCTTTGCCTTTAACACAGGCTAATGTTATCCTGAATCTTCACCTTTAGCACAGGCTAATGCTAGCCTGCATTTCCACCTGCTGTTTGCATCACAAAGATGGTCTTCCAAGTTAGCTGTCCAACCTTGGTAAACATGTTGACTTACAGTCAATAATGGGTGCTGTGCATTTTGAAAATGTTGATTTAGAGCTAGTTTTATAAACAGAGCCTACTTTTATTCCATACTTTTTGTTCATCTGCTGTCTGTTTCATAGGTCAAAATGAAAAGAATGTTAGTTTGTTCTGAATTATAAAACCTAAAATTGTAAATCACAGTAAGATTAAACTTGTCAAAAAGGATAAATAAAAAATAAAAAGCATATCATTACTGTAGATGAGGGCACTTTGTTTTTGAAATGCAGTATGGATCGCTTTTTGTTAAACAGCACTCTCTGCAGAACAAGTTTAGTGCTGCCTGTCTGGCTGTCCTACAGGAATTGGAAAGAAATGGAGTAAACATTAAATAAATGAAGTTATCATTTCCATTTAGTTTCTGTTTTCCATCAGAATGCCCGTATTTTCTCTGCCTGTGCCCCTCTGCTTCTCCCCTCACAGCATATGAGCTACGCTGTTTGCCTTATAACCTCTGCAGCCTCTGTTAGCAGAGCTGGCACCGGCCCTAACAACATTAGTCATGTGATTAGAAAACTATCCTGTCCTTCCCAAATGCCCCTCAGAGTTTAATATTAGCTTGGCATGATGGGAATGCCAGAAAAGGCTATGAGCCGGTATTAGCCATGATTTTCCATGTGACCTGGCCTTGGTCTTTGGAGCTGTCAAGTGACGTGGTTACATTTTAAAGAATTATGCTGAAAGATGAAAAATGCTGTATTTGGGATTCTAATATCAAATTCAACTCCAGTCAGACACAAAAATCTAAAGCCTGTATAGATTCATTGATCTTTAAATGATGTGGACAAGCTATCACTGAAATTTCCTTTTTTAATTTTGTGGCCATTAGCACAACTGAAGTTTTGCACCAAAGATAGAGTATAAAGTTTAATGCCTACTCTAATACAGCAAGACCACAGTGCTATTGTCATTTTAATAATGTACTTTTCATTGCACATTCTCACAAGACTAGGTCCTGTATATTGAAGTATAGTGCAGGGCACTGTTGTGACTTTAATGTGTATGTAAAAATTGCAATATATGTCCATGGAGCACAGTGTTGAAGATGTCCATTTGTGCAGCATTTGTCAAACTATGGGCCGCGATGAGTGAACTGCCGGTTCGCAGCGCCCTGCCACTGTGCCAGTCAAATTATGCTCAGTGCTTCTGTCACTCACCAGGTCCCAGCCCCTTTGATTGAACTTCTTGCTGTGAAAATAGTTATATCTATCTATCCTTACTGCAAAGGAGAGTGGGGGGGGGGGGGTGCTTCATTCAGAGTTCAGAGCTGCCGTGACGCTTATGCACAGCATCCTGCAGTATGTTGTGTTTAAGATATATGCTGTGTTGCTGTATAATATGACTGTATCCATGGGAGTGGGAACAGCAGTGGGGGGTTTGTAAATAAAGTTTATGGCTAACATGGTGCTAGCAGGATGTAGCAGTCACTGTGTGGTGTATAGCACAGTGGCCAGTATAACTGATCCGCCCACACTCAGGGGAACCTGGACCCTGCGAGCTGCCTCAGCAGAGTGTGATGTTTTTAGACCGGCTGTCTAAGCAATTTGGGTGACAGGAGCTAAAAGAATCTAAACTGTGTACCCCCCAGGCCCCCCGTTGCCTATGCAAGAAAAATTCCCTGGGAACCCTTGTTCCCCTTTGGGCCCCTATCATCCCAAATGCAAGCAAAATGAGAGAGAAAATTCTTGGAGTATTACCCCCAGCCAAAGGGGAAGAAACAGTACTACCACTCCACAGCCAGGGGAAGAAAGAGTACAGGGAGTCCCCAACTTATGAAAATAATTGGTTCCTGTAGTTCTTTCGTAAGTATTTTTTTATTGTAAGTCCACGTTTTCTCTTGCCGTTTTCTCTTTCTCTTGCAGCACTTTATATCATTCACCAAGATGAACCCCTCCCCTAAACTTCTATCAGTCTCAGCAGCTCCTATTTTATGCGTGTATGGTTAATATAAACAAGCATAAATTTAAAGACTGATATATTTACGTATACTGTACAGAACATAGTGTATAGGAAAACCACACTCTCCCTTAATTCACAAGTCTACATTTTTTTTCTAATTTGGGAGGGTAGAATTTTACAAGCGTAATTTTCACAATTTAGGGAAAGGAGGAGTGCACAGTTGCCATCTGTTGTGGACCACATACTTGGTGTGCGGTTTGAATAGGTAAATTACGTTTTTTTATTTTTTTACCCCAGAAAATTCTTTTTTTTTGTGTCTGTGGATCTCATTAAGTTGAGTCTTCATAAGAAGGGGTCTAAGCGTACAATCCCCTGCCAAGGGGAAGAAAGAGTACTACCTCCATCCAGGGAAAGAGAGTACTACCCTCAGCCAGGGGAGAGGAGAGTACTACCCTCTAGCAAAGGGAAGGGAGGGTATTACCCCCTGCGAGGGGGAGGAAAGAGTACTACCTCCAGCCAGTGGAAGAGAGAG
>JAFBMS010000127.1:3471191-3645871 GCA_019788955.1 Albula glossodonta | reverse complement strand
CGTTCTGCCTCCTGAAAGAGCGAGAGCGTGTGATTGGGGTTTTTACCTGGATGAGTCACTCCTGATCCCCCGCTGTGGGCAGACACTGCAGGTCTCCAACATCCACTCTTTAAGATGAGTCACTTTATTAGACCGGCCAAAGGGTCAGCAACGTCAGACCCTCTTCCATTGAATCACTGCCCTGTCTTGATTACTGCTACCCCTGCCTGCGGTCTCTGTATGCAAACTAAAGGTATACTTCAGTGTCTTCTTGGTTCACCCTTCTTTTTCCCCTCAATTTAGAACAATTAGCTGTTCCTCAATTTACGTTCCAAATCTGGCGATCTACACAAAACCATTTTGATCTGGCAATCTACTCCACAATCTGGCAACCCAGCAACACTCATCTTTGTTGCTTTAGGGGAATGAGTTATCTGTGATCTTTCCTTCCTGCCAATGGGGAGAGTTTAGCCTGGAAAGCATTGTGGGTAAAGCATTGGGACTCCATTACAGCACTCTCTCCAATGGCTCGATAATGGCCGCCCATCAGCCGTGTAATTGCTGCAGAGCTTCCTACCGTCCAGATGTGCTTTCACACGGATCACCCGGCCAGGGCCCCACTCTGAGGATAAAACCGTCTCTGAGACTGTCAGCATTCGCTAATGTGTGATATGAAGTACATTAACAGTGCGATTCCCACTACTCAATGTTCAATTTGTATTAAAAAAAAAATGATCTTATCTGCACAGTGCATTTCACTATGCTTCATAGCAAACCTTGATTTTAACCCCCTCAAAAGCAAACCATGCTGGAGAGGAAGAGGCCGTGGAAAAAACAAAACTCAGGAGAAGAGCCTGTCCTCACCTGGCCAGCTCTGCTCCAAAAATGTATTAGTAGATCCACTTCGAGACTTTAGGAAAATTTGTAACATTTTGAAGAGTTATTTGTCGTAAATATTAATTATAAATATAATAAATAAACATTCCAATGGATGAGTAAGGAAGGTATGTTCATAGAATATTTAAAATATCGTTTGTAATGATGAATACATATTTATAATTAATTTGTTAATGGTTTATAGTGCTGAGTAATGTAGCATGATTCATTGCGGATGGATTTGGGAAGACCCCAGACTACCTCAGCGTTCCCTCTCTTCCAGGCAACATCACTCTCATCAACAGACTGTTGCTGGACGCGGGTCTGACCTCTGACCTGGTCAAGCAGTGGAAGGAGCAGAATCCGTGAGTCCTACACAAAACCTCAGCGCTAACGGAGATATAGCAATGCTAACATCAACACCGCTAAGGTTTAGCAGCCCTGCCACAGAGATTAGACAATGCTAACATCAACACCGCTAATGTTTGGCAGCCCTGCCACAGAGATTAGACAATGCTAACATCAACACCGCTAATGTTTGGCAGCCCTGCCACAGAGATTAGACAGCATCTCCAGGTGTGTGCATCTTAAACAGCATTACATCAGGGCACAAGCAGCCCAATGTACAAACCTGTGAGAGTAAGCGAAAGTTGCTCCTAAGCACTGATCTGAAGTCAGTTTCACAAGTGTTTTTAATGGTTAAGATAAATATTTGAGTGTGGCCTGCTGATTTTGAAGAGTGTTGAGGAGCAGTTTCTGCCTTTATCTGTCGAATGAGTAAACCAGTGCGCATAGATTTTTGCTATAGTATGACATGGGAATATGGCATTGAGTTTAAAATTTAGAGCTAAACTGAATTATTTGTGAGGTACACAGCCCTGATCTTGAGCAGGTACAGTGTGTCTTGTTTTTTGTTCTCACCTTTAAACCACCTTTAAAGCACTTCAGACCCAGTCCAGATGAGGCGGATTAGCTGTGAAATCAGCTGTGCTAATGGCTCAATTAAGTCCTGAGTAACGACAGAAACCAGGACACCCTGTTGCTCTCCCGGACTGGGGCTGGCAACCCCATGGCACACAGGAACATGAAAACAAAGCTCAACCCATGGACAGGAAAATAAGAAATTACCCACAGCAATGTTTAGAAATGGCTGAAATGGGCAAGAAAGACCACAGACTTGGCAACCCTGCCTTCGGTCTCTGATTCGTTCTCGCTCTCTTTATCTCTCTCTCTCTCTCTCCCCCTCTCTCCCCCTCCCTGTTCTGGTGTAGAGTGGGGGTGCTGGCCAGGTTTGTGGCCACTGACGGAGGGATCACACGGGTGTACCCAAGCAGGTAAGGCGTACCGTGCCGATCACCTGACAGGACAGAGTTCCGCTGTGGCTGCAGGCCGTGGTGAAGCCGTCTGCTTAGGGCTGGAGGTGCTTACACGTTGCTGTTTTTGGGGCGGGTCGCTCCTCTTCCTCTGTATTTTTGCCCCTCTCTTAAATTTTCTCCCCCACTCTGTTGTCTTGGTCATGCTCAACCCCCACCTCGATTTCATTACCTACCCATCTTTTATTTCTGCCTTTAATTCTATCTCTTTGTCTCTCGCTCCCTCTCTCATGTCCCTCCCTCTAAACTCCCTCCTTTGCTCTCTCTGTCACTTCACCTCTCCCTCTCAATCTCTCTCTCCCTCCCTCTTTCTGCCCCCCTCACCTCCACCCCGTGTGCCTCATTAGGGCTCTGTGCCCATGCGGAGCTGCACTGAGAGGCCGCAGTGCCGCCCTTGTAGGGGTCATAAAATGGCACGTGGGCAGAGCCCTCCACAGCTGCTGCTGATCGAGGCGCCCTGCTGAGCTGGGCCGTATAGAGTTACTCAGCGTTCTCCAGCGAGGTCCCCCTGTTTGGGCCCAGCGAGAGTAAAGCCAGGCAGTAGAGTTGCTCAGCGCTCTCCAGCGAGGTCCCCCTGCTTGGGCCCAGCGAGAGTAAAGCCAGGCAGTAGAGTTACTCAGCACTCTCCAGCGAGGTCCCCCTGTTTGGGCCCAGCGAGAGTAAAGCCAGGCAGTAGAGTTACTCAGCACTCTCCAGTGAGGTCCCCCTGTTTGGGCCCAGCGAGAGTAAAGCCAGGCAGTAGAGTTACTCAGCGCTCTCCAGTGCAGCCATGTCTGTGGTGATGTCAGCCTCGCTAATGCTATCGCTAAAAAACACAGTCTTTCCTGCAGTATTCCTCTTATTTTCAGAAAAAAGACTCAAGCTAAATCTGAAATACCTTAACCCATTATACACCAGTAAAATTTAAGAGAAATCGATATTGCTGAAAATTTCTGAAGAGATTTTTGCAAATAGAACAAAATTCTTCTTTCATGTGATTGTGTAAGTTCCCTAAGATCTTCTGCAGCTTTTTTAGATTTAGAGGTTGGTAGGTTGTTCTCTCAGGAAATACATTTTTAAAATGGCTAATTAAGTAATGTTTGTGACCATGAATGAGAAGAATAAAATAACAGTCAATTTAATCTTTTTGTAATTGCTTTTAATTGATTCAAATTTGTAGAAGTTACATGTTTTTGGGCAGAGACACACTTCAGGGGCTGTAATTCTGGAATTTTCTTTCTGTCTCTAGTGCCGGGGATGAATGGACAGAGAAAGCAGAGACACACCTCAGGGGCTGTAATTCTGGAATTTTCTTTCTGTCTCTAGTGCCGGGGATGAATGGACAGAGAAAGCAGAGACACACCTCAGGGGCTGTAATTCTGGAATTTTCTTTCTGTCTCTAGTGCCGGGGATGAATGGACAGAGAAAGCAGAGACACACCTCAGGGGCTGTAATTCTGGAATTTTCTTTCTGTCTCTAGTGCCGGGGATGAATGGACAGAGAAAGCAGAGACACACCTCAGGGGCTGTAATTCTGGAATTTTCTTTCTGTCTCTAGTGCCGGGGATGAATGGACAGAGAAAGCAGAGACGTACGAGTCCAGCTTCTACAAGAGGAGCCTGGATAACGAACTTTACGTCTTCACTGCTCCCTTCCTCAACAGTAGGCCTTCCAAACTGGGCGGGGCAGGATGGGGGGGGGGTTTCCATGGTTACTCAGTTTTTTTCTGTCTTTTTTTTTTTTTAAAGCAGAGGGGAATCAAATCAAATGCTTTTTATTGCATTGCATTGCCCTCCAGGACTGGAGTTAAACTTGCAGACACTGTGGCCCTCCAGGACTGGAGTTAAACATGCAGACACTGCAGCCCTCCAAGACTGGAGTTAAACCTGCAGACACTGCAACCCTCCAGGACTGGAGTTAAACCTGCAGACACTGCAGCCCTCCAGGACTGGAGTTAAACCTGCAGACACTGCGGCCCTCCAGGACTGGAGTTAAACCTGCAGACACTGCGGCCCTCCAGGACTGGAGTTAAACCTGCAGACACTGCAGCCCTCCAGGACTGGAGTTAAACCTGCAGACACTGCAGCCCTCCAGGACTGGAGTTAAACCTGCAGACACTGCAGCCCTCCAAGACTGGAGTTAAACCTACAGACACTGCGGCCCTCCAGGACTGGAGTTAAACCTGCAGACACTGCGGCCCTCCAGGACTGGAGTTAAACATGCAGACACTGCGGCCCTCCAGGACTGGAGTTAAACATGCAGACACTGTGGCCCTCCAGGACTGGAGTTAAACCTGCAGACACTGCGGCCCTCCAGGACTGGAGTTAAACCTGCAGACACTGCAGCCCTCCAAGACTGGAGTTAAACCTGCAGACACTGCGGCCCTCCAGGACTGGAGTTAAACCTGCAGACACTGCGGCCCTCCAGGACTGGAGTTAAACCTGCAGACACTGCGGCCCTCCAAGACTGGAGTTAAACCTGCAGACACTGCAACCCTCCTGGACTGGAGTTAAACCTGCAGACACTGCAGCTCTCCAGGACTGGAGTTAAACCTGCAGACACTGCGGCCCTCCAGGACTGGAGTTAAACCTGCAGACACTGCGGCCCTCCAAGACTGGAGTTAAACCTGCAGACACTGCAACCCTCCTGGACTGGAGTTAAACCTGCAGACACTGCAGCTCTCCAGGACTGGAGTTAAACCTGCAGACACTGCGGCCCTCCAGGACTGGAGTTAAACCTGCAGACACTGCGGCCCTCCAGGACTGGAGTTAAACCTGCAGACACTGCGGCCCTCCAAGCCTGGAGTTAAACCTGCAGACTCTGCAGCCCTCCAGGACTGGGGTTAAACCTGCAGACACTGCGGCCCTCCAGGACTGGAGTTAAACCTGCAGACACTGCGGCCCTCCAGGAAGTGAGCGTGAGATTACGGGGCCTAACGTTGTTTCTCTGGTCCTGCTGTAGGGAGTGGAGATTATTCTCTGGACCCTGGCATCATGGTCAGCAGGGCGGTGGATCTCCACATCGATGGGGTCAAGCTAAAGCCAGCTGGTAAGAGCAGACCCCAAGAACACTACAGCTCTAAAGCCTAAATCATGACTGCCAGACCTCAGATGGGTGTTTAACTATCTGTCCGTCCATCTGTCTGTCTTGTGATTGTACGTTTGTGTATAATACATTCAGTGAGTCTGATCGAATGAAAAACAAAGCACTCATCCAAGAGTAGTGTAGGAGTGAGCCAAAAAAAGTTTTAAGGAGAAAGCTAAAAAAACACAGATTCCATGGATATTCTTTCAAGGTAAAATGTTCCCTGCTTTTTAGCATTCTAGCTACCATCTACAATATAATTTATGATGTAATACCAGTACTTATGGCTGTAATTTGGTCATCAGCACTGCTCAATGCCAAGCGCATAGTAATTTGTACAACAGAGCTCTGCACACCTCGCCAGTCTGCTGACTGGAAGAGCGAGGGCAGCCAAAGCTAAGCTGCTGTGTTTGTTTACAGTGGTCGGCCTGAAGCTCAGCGTGCAGTCCTGGAAGGAACGCTTCATCAACGCCACCATGAAGATTAACGTAAGAGCTGACCTCCGTGCCCGCGATTATGCAGCATCCCAGAGGTGCACAGGCTGTTCAGCTGACCGAGTCAACTTACCATCACAAACCCTGCAGATATTCCACTGGCCAGGAGAGGCTGCTAGAGAGCAATGAGGAGTCCCACTTTAACCACTTTAACCCCTGTTTTCCCCTGGTGTGGTTGAGCACCGTCAGTGTGGACCTCCTGCCATCGCTAGTAATGGCACAGCTGGGACTTTTTGAGTCACAAGATTTCAAAAGAAACTTGGAAATGTGGAATGTGACAATATGTTTTCAATGTTCAGAACAATGGGGTACAGGTAGCTTTTTGTGAATAAAACCTCATGTAAAATCACAATTACTGCCATTTGGCAAAGTTCTCTTTCCAGAAATTGTACTTGGTACATAATGGGGAACTTGAAATGAAATTTGATCAAAGGTTTCCTTTGTCTCTTACAGTGCAAGGATGAGATCTGTGGTTGTCTAAGCAACGATAAGGTATGTTAAAATGCTTCACCTCTTGAAAGTTATTCACCCTCCATAACTGAATTTTAACTGTGATTCAGTGATACTTAACTGTTATAAATGAACATAACAATACTGCCAAAGACATTAACATTGAAGCAAGGTGTAAGGCGGGTAGTACTTACAATACGTACAAGTAATACTTAAAACATAGTTACAAAGGTCATACTTTACAAAGGCATTACAAAGCTAATACTCACAAAAAGAGGTAGGACAGGGAATGTTTACTAATGTTGTCATACACTGATGAAAAAATAATAAAATTAATAGTAATAAAACACTTTTAAATGGACTGTTTGTCCTTTTACTGGTTGTGACATAAGGCCACAGACTGAAGCCACTTTCTGCGTGGAGTCTGTTTCTGTGGAGCGAGGAAAGTTGTACTGTGTTTTTGTGGTGCGAGGAGAGTTTTACTGTGTTTCTGTGGTGTATGAGGAGAGTTTTACTGTGTTTCTGTGGTGTATGAGGAGAGTTTTACTGTGTTTCTGTGGTATATGAGGAGAGTTTTACTGTGTTTCTGTGGTGTATGAGGAGAGTTTTACTGTGTTTCTGTGGTGTATGAGGAGAGTTTTACTGTGTTTCTGTGGTATATGAGGAGTGTATGAGGAGAGTTTTACTGTGTTTCTGTGGTGTATGAGGAGAGTTTTGCTGTGTTTCAGCAGTTTTAAACCCAGGTATGTTGCAGTCTTGAATATTTGTCTCTCTCCTTCTGCAGCACGTGGACTGTGTCATTCTGGACGACGGCGGCTTCCTCCTGATGTCTAATCGGGACAAGTACCTCGCTCAGGTCACCTCCTCTTCGCTCCGCTTTGATTCTTCGATTCGGTAACCTCGCGCCCCGCGTCGCGCCCCGCATCGTAACTCTCCGGGTCCATGATTTTCCCAAAGACGCCTCGAGCTGAATAAATGTTTAGGTCTGCGCCATTAAAACGGGGCGCAATGAAAAGCCAATCACAGCCGAGCGAGCAGCGCGTAAATCACAGGCCTAACATTGGGCAGGATTATTAAAACGGCATTTGAGAAACGAGACCAGGCCCTAAATCACACCGTCCTGAAAGGACTGGGGGAGGCGGCGAACGCCGGCGGCACGAGCAGCGCTGGAGCTGCTAATTTAATATCTGTGTTATTGCACAGTGAAAAGGGCTTTATGGTTTTATGCTTTCCTGCAGTGCGCGCAGTTTATGGGCCGCCGCGGTTCAGGGGGATCTGGTTTCTCCGCTCTGCGCGGGTCCAAGTGCAGCGTGTCGCTCCGGCGGCACGGGACGAAACACACCCCGAAATCGCTTTTCCAGCAATGCCCGGCAGACGTGGGCCCTCCTGAGACCTGGCCCTGCCTGGCGGCTCTGCGCTCAGGCCATCGGCTCCGTCTAAATGTGTTTGTTTAGTGCAGCTTTAATGAAACTCTGCTCACACAGATGCAGAGTCTGCTTCGCTATGTACGTGTGCATTTAATGCATTCATCAGTTATGCTTTATGCGTGCAGCAGATGAACATTTAACAATACTGACAAATATCACAGTATACTACGATACTGTGTCACAGAGTACTGCTGACCGTAGCTCCCGTTTTACAGCCATTCTCATATTATTATGGTTGCTATAACGATCATATGGGAATCCTATAGGATTTAAAAGTTTTACTGTGATGTGTGGTAATCTCCTATTGTAATGCTGTCATTCTTTCTTCTAATGAATGAAAGCTATAGTATTAGCCCTGGAGCAAGGCTTTGCCCCGACCAATAGGGCTCGGCGCCAGTGTTGACTGTGGCCAATGGGGCAGATGCACTGTTGAGTTTAGAGTAAGTTACACTTTTGCACACAGTCCATAAATACAGTGGTGCTGAAGAAGCTCAGGTGAGGTCACTTAAAGCCACCTCTCTGACCATTACACAGCAGTGCCCCCCCGCTGTATTTCTCATGCACTCACACCCCTGTCCCCCCCTGCGCAGATCGGACAGTTCTTTGGGGAGATCGACCCGTTCCTCATGCAGAACCTCATTTCTTCGGGGCTCTACACTTTCAACAAGACGTACGACTACCAGTCTGTGTGCGACCCAGAGCGCGAAACCAAAGCCGCCTCGGGCCAGCGCTCCATTTTCATCGTGAGTAAAACCGCAGCGGTGTGACCGCAAACCACTGTCAGAGAGCAACGAAACCCCCCCGCCTACACGAACCCCACGGCCTACCCCTGATTAAGGCAAGAGCCAGTCTGCCAGTACGGCAAGACCAAGGCCAGCCTCCTCCATTTTCTTTAGTTTTGATTTTTTTTTTCTTGCAGTTATTCCAGATTTGCTGTGACATAGCTTGTGGTGGACCTGTGGTCAATTTCAGTTTCAAGTTTTTTATTAAAACAGCACCAGAATATAAAACTGAATATCTGATATTTTCCTCTGTGTCTTGTGGTGCATGGAGTATGTGGCAATGCGTACTGCCCTGAGCGGTTTTGCATTGATTTCAGGAAGAGTTAAAGGCGTTTAAGATCCTAACCTTTGAGTTCCTGTGCTTTCTGTTTTTGTGTACGGCTTTGATACTTAAATGTTTGACAGTTAAATGCTTTATAGAGTGTAGCACTGACATTCGTTTTGTTATTTCTGCGTCTGCTTAAGACTTTTCTGACAGTGTGTTTCTGTGTTCAATCTGCAGCCAACCATAGCAGATATTCTCCATTTAGGCTGGTGGGCTTCAGCTGCGGCCTGGTGAGTATCGCGGAGACAAGACATTGATTATACAAATTCACCAGAAACTCAGCTCTGGGTTCTTAACACTGAAAGTTCTGTCACAGATTCTATAGACGCTCCAGATACTCAGCTCTGTGTTCTTAACAGTGAACTGTCTGTCTGCCTGTCATTCAAAGCCCAAATATTCAAATCTGATGTATCCTCTGAAAGTTCACAGTAGCATATGCACCTGCTTTTATCAATTTGCAGGTTTCCTTTGGTTAAGAAGGAAAAAGGACTGAGCGAATGTAGGAGCTGATTATCTGTGACTGTAGAATTTGTACTTTCGCTGTCCGCATTGCCACCAATCAGAATGGCAATGAGGATGGATACGCAAATCAGATTGTAGGGAAGCTAAGCCAGAAAAGTGAGCAAAGCTAACCAGATGCTGCACCCGAAATATCTGGGGTAAGGTCACCAAGGACATCGACCAAGATGGCCATCCCAAGTACAAAAGAGAGGTACCAGCTGCCTCTCTGTTCCTCTTTCCACCAAGTATGGAGGACCAACATCCTGCCATCGGTTTAATGACTTAAGTCTTATGGTGGCTTTGCAAACAGTTTTTTTCAGCTGCGTGTGTGTGTGTGTGTGTGCGTACATGCGTGTGTGTGTCTGTTTGTGGGT
This sequence comes from Albula glossodonta, assembly GCA_019788955.1. NCBI lineage: Eukaryota > Metazoa > Chordata > Actinopteri > Albuliformes > Albulidae > Albula > Albula glossodonta. Next base: position 3,636,228 of record JAFBMS010000127.1, on the reverse strand, counting down.
GTTTGAACTCCTCTTCAGAAGAGTGTATGGTGTGTGTACATGTTGTAAACTATCCCATGAAGATAAGGCTTGTTTTTGTCTTCACTTCCAGGTCAATACTGCAGCAGTTATTTCTCAGCCTCACGTTTCCCCGTCTCCTGGAAGCAGGTAAGTGGTGCAGCAGCTTAAGCAGGTCCAGTAAAGAACATTTTTAAAGAGCTAAAGTGGCTCGACTGCATTTCAGGTAGCCAACCATGCTGTGGATTTTTTACTGTGATATATAAAAAAAATGAGCATTGTGTAAGAAAAATACTGTCGGCCCTTAAAAAAGGTACAAAAGCCCCATAACATTTCCCAGGACCTTGGCAGAAGTCATGCAGGACTGTGCAGAAACTTTGATTTACCTTTAATTTAGTAACAATTGTGATTAATGCCTGTGTATTTTAGCTTTGAAATGCTTGATGGGAAGTCAGACATTTTGATTTGGAGTTGGCACGCTGATCTCCAGTGTGATTTATATTGTGGACACAGCTTAAACATTTCCCCTGCAGGTCTGTAAGGTCTCCCAGTGCTTTTTCAGGGTGGTATCAATTCAAATGCACAATGGAGTTTTTGGGTCCGCTGTAATTGCATTTGTTACGGAGATGTTTTGCATTTAAATGTTTGCTGTGTGTGTACTATGTGTGTGGTATGTACACATCTCTGTACTCTGTGTGTACGGAGTGAGTTTGTACACTGTATGTGTGCATATGTATGCTTACTGTGTGTGTGTGTGTGTGTGTGTGTGTGTGTGAGTGTGTGTATGTGTGTGTGTGTGAGTGTGTGTATGTGTGAGTGTATGTGTGAGTGTGTGTGTGTGTGTGTGAGAGTGTGTGTGTGTCTGTGAGAGTGTGTGTGTGTGTGTGTGTGTGTGTGTGTGTGTGTGTGTGTGTGTGAGTGTGTGTGTGTGTGTGTGTGAGTGTGTGTGTGTGGGTGTGGTTACTGTGTGTTTGTGTGTTTAATCCGTGTGTGTGTGTGTGTGTGTGTGAGTGTGTTTGTGAGTGTGTGTGAGTGTGAGTGTGTGTGTGTGTGAGAGTGTGTGTGTGTGCGTGTGCGTGTGGTTACTGTGTGTTTGTGTGTTTAATGTGTGTGTGTGTGTGTTTGTGGGTGTGGGTGTGGTTACTGTGTGTTTGTGTGTTTAATGTGTGTGTGTGTGTGTGTGTGTTTACTGTGGGTGAGCCTGCACATGTGCATGTATGTTTGTTTATTCTGTGTGTGTATGTTTACTCTGTGTGTGTTTGTTTTTTCTGTGTATGTATGTTTATTCTGCTTGTCTTTTTTTTTACTCCATGTGTGTTTGTTTTTTCTGTGTATGTATGTTTATTCTGCTTGTGTTTTTTTTTACTCCATGTGTGTTTGTTTTTTCTGCATGCGTATGTTTACTCTGCGTGTGTGTTTACTCTGTGCGTATGTTTACTCTGCTTCTGTTTTTCCACTCTGTGTGTGTTTTTTTACTCTGTGTATGTTTGTTTACTCTGTGTGTGTTTGTTTACTCTGTGTATGTTTCTTTACTCTGTGTGTGTTTGTTTACTCTGTGTTTTTTTACTCTGTGTGTGTTTGTTTACTCTGTGTGTGTTTTCTGCAGTGGACATGGACGAAGATCCCTCAGAGAACCTCTCCAAGGAGAGCTGCATCACGGAGCAGACTCAGTACTTCTTCGACAGCGTCAACCGATCCTTCGGCGGAACGCTGGACTGCGTAAACTGCTCCAGGTCAGACAGATTATCATCCACATGTCATACATTTACAACTCTGATACACGCCGAATCAAAGACAGGCAAACAGACAAAGAGGCTTCCAGCCCACTGGTAAAATTGCAGAGAGAGAGAGAGAGAGAGGCCTGACACATCCCCTCTCAGTCTGACTCACCTTGAGAGGGTCACGCTGTGCATCTGTTCGACGTGTCCCTGCAGAAATGTAATCAGGATGTCATCCACATATCATACATTTAGAACCCTGAGACCACAAACAGGGTCTGCATCCTGAACATCGGCCTAGTTTTCAGATGCATTTATGCTTCAGTTTTTTTTTCAGTATTTTTTTCTTGATTCAACCGAAGTTTGCCTTTAAGAGCACCCCCCCCCCCCCCAAAAAAAAAAAAAGACACTCCATCGTCTCAGTTCCTGAAGAGGCTGTAAATTGAATATGCCATGAATTTTATGGAGAAACCTCTGAAGGGGTGACCGTCAGGGGACTACAAATATGGTGCCTTTTAAAGTCCCCACGCGCACTTGTGAGCCTGCCATATTTCTGCCATCCACGTTAACAGCTCTGGACGTGTAGACTTTTAACAACGGCAATAAAGAAACTCCTAATCCGACGCTGGGGGAGCGTGTTCACAGACTGGAGGGGCGTGTAATTTTATCCAGGCCCCGGCTCATATCCGCAGCTTTGTCTCCAGTCATTACGACGAGTCTCGCACCTTCTGCGGCGAGACCTCGGGTTCAGCACTCAGGCACGCTCAAACAGTAGGCTTTCATGATGGTAGTGCCAATCAAAACCCCTTACGATGCGGGGGACTACTTTAGCACATAATGGTGTCACAGGTAAATGTGTTCGGATAAAGAGGTGTTTTAGTGTTATGGGGACTTGTTTGGAGTGCCTATTGTTTTTTGTCACGGTTCTGTGTGTTGCTGAGTTCAACTGTGAAGCCTGCAGCTCATTTAACCCCTCCGCTGGGGGGGGCTGCAGAGTGACTGCGCAGCTCAGCTGGGGGGCTGCAGAGTGACTGCGCAGCTCAGCTGGGGGGCTGCAGAGTGACTGCGCAGCTCAGCTGGGTGGCTGCAGAGTGACTGCACAGCACAGCTGGGGGACTGCAGAGTGACTGCGCAGCTCAGCTGGGTGGCTGCAGAGTGACTGTGCCACGCAGCTGGGGGACTGCAGAGTGACTGCGCAGCTCAGCTGGGGGGCTGCAGAGTGACTGCGCAGCTCAGCTGGGGGGCTGCAGAGTGACTGCACAGCTCAGACCCACCCAAGCTGGGCTGTAGCTGATCCTCATGGATGTAGAAGCACAGCCTGTAGACAGAGTGGCCACATGTCTCAGAGATGTTACCCACAATGCACAGGGAATAATGGGAAGTGGGATTTTAAGGTCTCCGCGGTGACCCTGGGGGCAGAAACCCTAACCCCACAGCCAGTGAGAGAGTGTAGTGTTGTGCCATTGCAGCAGCTCTTTGCCCTGCAGGGATCTCTGTTATCTCTGTTCAGTGGTGTGTCTCAGAAAGCCTGGAATCTCTGCTGCTCCCTGCCTTCCACCCGTTTGCTTTAGAGGCACTCAACGCCGGGGAGCTGCACTGGTCTCTCCACTCTGGTCTCTCCACTCTGGTCTCCCCACACTGGGCTCCCCACACTGGGCTCCCCACACTGGTCTCCCCACACTGGGCTCCCCACTCTGGTCTCCCCACACTGGTCTCCCCACTCTGGTCTCCCCACACTGGTCTCCCCACTCTGGTCTCCCCACACTGGGCTCCCCACACTGGTCTCCCCACACTGGGCTCCCCACTCTGGTCTCCCCACTCTGGTCTCCCCACTCTGCTCTCTCTGCACATCAGGCGTTCCCATAGAGGCTCTCTGCCATGCATGAAGCCCATCTGCTTTGGCTGTGGGTTCGTTCAGCATTCCTTCCAGGCCAGTGATCTCAGACTGAGAAAGGGGAGTGGCCTCACCTGTCTGTCTGCCCCGTGGGTCTGTGTCATCAGCTGTGTTCAACAAAACGACCACTGAGACGAGGGCAGGTGAAACAGTCCAGCCTCCACTTTACTGTTGGGCTTGATTTCTGATTAAGGCAGTGATGCCTCAAATGTTAATAGCAATATTAATAATCATCCAAAGTTTATTATAATAGTGATATACGTTATTATTATATTCGTGATAGTAGCAATAGTAGTATGTGTTTGTATGTATTTAATTGCAAAAAGCTGTGCTGAATTATATACAAGAAGTGAAATTTTTAAAATGTTAACTTTACAGTTTATTGGCAACTCCTTATGGCCGTGCTCAGGTTAGCTTAGGTGCTCAGGTGATTCCGCTCCTGTAACCAGGTGTGTGCGTCTCTTTCAGGATGTACCGAGCCGAGAAGCTGCTGAGCACAAACCTGGTTTTCATCATCGCCGACGCCGCAGAAACATGCATGTCATGTGACCGCAGACCCCTGCGGCAGGCAGAGCAGCCCTGTATCCTTAACTGGACATACCAAATTGAGAGACTAAGTTTATGACATGTTTGTGAATATGTAATAACTGTATAACTACATGGGCAGCAGGTGAAGCAGTCGAGGCAGAGAACCTTTGGGTAAATGGTGAGCCCGGCTCGGCTGCATCTCCTGCTTTGGTCATTATAGATTATAGGAAAGAAGGACCTTCAGGCAAAAAGTAACTTGCATACAAGAACTAGCATAAAAGTATTAACATTTTTGATTTTAATTTAGTAGAAGCATCTCACATGACAGTGTTGTGCAGAAAGGGAAGGGTGCTTTTGGCGTAGCTGGCTGTATGTTTGTGAAGGCATTCATTAACCGTGAATGTGTTTTTCCTGAACACACTGCCTCAGCCGAGGGCCCAAACCCATGTGAGCTGGCCCAGAACCCGCGCCACAGAAAAGGACCCGACGTCTGCTTCGATAACGATGCAAACGTGAGTGTACTGTGACCCAAACACTGAAAAGCCCAAACACCACGCTTCCTCCTCATGCCCACGCCAGTATGACCTGTATTTCACTCCAAAGTCTAATCTGAGCAACTGAATTTTCTAACCCAATTTGCATACTTGTCACACTTCCTATGTTTATAAATAATCATAACCATTTATTGATTTTGCAACTTCTATGTTCAAAACTGGCTGCTATTTCCTGCATCTACTTGTGTTTGAATTATTGTTTTTTATTTCACACATAAATACATAAAGTGGGCATCGCATTTTCACTGGAAAAGCTCCTTTGCTCTCCTCTGCTTAAATTTCCTTAATATCTACAAATGTAAAGAAATGAAGCATTGCCTAGAAAGTGTAAGGATGTAGATGTGGAAAGTGGAGAATCGGAGCGTAGCCTGGGTTTGGCCAGAGCTGACCTCTGTACGGTTCAGTCAGACACTTTCATTCTGAAGCCTGACTGAAGTCTGTGTGTGTGTGAAATCTCAATGAACTCGCATGCTGCCACACTTAATGACTCTGTTAGTTCCCCTGTTCAATAATGACGTAAACTCATTGGTGCACAAACTGGTTATGCCAAAATGGATGTCTCTCTCTCTCTCTCTCTCTCTCTCTCTCTCTCATCAGTTTTTACATTAACAAATGGATGTTGCATGACTTTGTTGCTTCTCTTTGTGCTCTGTTCTCTTCCTGCATTTTGATTGATTGGCCACTCATCTCTGCCTGCTTTTTGATTGGCCCACTGTCACACTGCTGCCCATTTTTAATAGGACGAGCCTCTTTGCACGGCGAGTCGTGGCTCCGCCCTGGCCACGGCTCCTCTCTTCATTTCACTGCAACTTTTCATGTGCTTTCAAGGGTCAGTCACCTCTTTATCTCCTGCCATATGAGTGTGTGTGTGTGTGCGTGTGTGCGTGTTTGAGTGTGTGTGTGTGTGTGTGTGTGTGTGTGTGTGTGTGTGTGTGTGTGTGTGTGTGGGTGTGTGAGTGTGTGTGTGTGTGTGTTTGAGTGTGTGTGTGTGAGTGTGTGAGAGTGTGTGTGTGTGAGTGTGTGTGTGTGTGAGTGTGTGTGTGTGTGTGTGTGAGTGTGTGTGTGTGTGAGTGTGTGTGTGTGTGTGTGTGTGTGTGTGTGTGTGTGTGTGTGAGCGTGTGTGTGTGTGTGCGTGTGTGCGTCCGCGTGCGTGCGTACGTGTGTGTGCGTGCGCGTGTGTGTGTGCGTGCGCGCATGTGTGTGTGGGCGCGTGTGTGTGTGCGCGTGCGCGTGTGTGCGTGCGCGTGTGTGTGTGTGTGCGTGCGTGTGTGTGCGTGCGCGTGCGTGTTTGTGTGTGCACGTGCGTGTGCACGTGTGTGTGTGTTTGAGTGTGTGTATATGTGTGTGTGAGTGTGTGTGTGTGTGTGTGTATGTGTGTGTGTGTGTCTGTCTGTCTGTCTGTTTGTCTGTGTGTTTCATAGACCGGGGTAAAATACTACTTTAAAATGCTTTAGTCTGGGCGAGCACAGTTCAGGCCTGGAGAGTTGCAGTGTCGACAGGTTTCTGTGATTTCGTCTTAATCAGGAGTCAGATTAAGCCATTGAGACGGGGGCTAAGGTGTAAGGAAAAATGGACGCCATTTTGTCCATCAGTGGTGAAACACATGGAAAAGCAGCATTCACGCCAGCTCTGAACACTCTCAGTGTCACTCACGTCCACCCAAGTCTTCCTCACCACAGTGTGTCCCATCCTCTGCTGCAGAGAAGAAAATGTTTAACAGGGAATCTTAGTCATTCTGCAGTATGAGCTGTTTTTACAGTTGCACTATGAGTTTGGACCATATGTTTCTGACTTGTTGGAAATGCGTTTAATGAAAATTAAAGGACCAAGATCATTAAAGTTGGATTAAGTGTGGGATGGAGTTATATATTTAATCAGTTAATCAGTTAAAGGATGTATGTAATTGGGCCACCGTCCAAGAGCAAAAGGTTTGTAATGTTTGTGTGCAGAAGCCTGAAGGGAAAGGGACAGCTGTGAGGGGGAGGTTCAGCGGGAGGGGCCGGTTCAGTCACACTGCAGAGTAACAGGTTTCTGTCCTACGTGTGTGTTGGGTTTGGGCTAGTGTATATGCTGTAAGAAATATGATTTATAAACTTAGAAAAAATATAATATACATAACTTGAGAGAATTTAAAAATGAAAATAAGCAAAATTATCTGCAAGATAAGAAAAATATACCTAACAAAACGTCTTAAAACAAGGAATGGTATTTTGAATTAAGATAAATAATCTTAGTGGGGAAATACTTGGTAGGCAAAATGACATCTAAAACCAGGAAAAGCAAGTTATTCTCTGATTTAGGGTTTATAGTGCCCTGTAAGATTAGTTTTTTAGCATAGACTGTGTGGTCCTCCAGTTTGCAGAGGACACACAGAAACAGAGAATGTCCCAATCGCCCCTCAGCGCATTCAAAGAGCGTGAAAAATGGGGCTCTTCCCTGTGTTTGAGCAGGAGGAAGCTCACCCGCTGCTCAGACTGTGATCCATCCATGAGATATTTTCTCTGGAATAAACAAAGGAAGCAAGAAATGTGTTTCCTGGCATTTGACGGTGGTCCAGTGCACTGCCTCCCGACCTGATGCTGCTCTCTGCTCACACCAAACGGTAGCTTTCCCACACAGTGTTACTGTTGAACCCCAAAGATATGAACCTTAGCCCTCCCATACAGTGTTACAGCACAACCTCAGAGATACGAACTTTAGCCCTCCCATACAGTGTTACAGTAGAACCACAAACTCTGATTAAAATGTGCTGCAGGTTTTAGCTCCTTCAACAGTATAAGCAATATGTGATTGGTGTTCTATCTGCAGTGTGAAAAACAGCTCATGGCAGCTACTTTGTGAATCAAAGGGGACCTGCATGCGTCTGTCTGTGGGGGGGGGTGGTTTGGGGAAGAATAATGAAGTAGCAAAGTGCACAAAAACCAGCAGACAGCTGCATTCCAGTCTGTATCCACTTGCACTCCCCAGCAGTAGAGGCTAGTGTTGTAGCTGTACCCCGGTTTAGGCTGCAGGATTGGGTGTGGGAGACAGAGTGGGATGGCCTGTTACTGATTGTAACCCCCCCCCCCACCCCCACCCGTTTGTGCCCTGGGGCAGGAGGACGATACTGACTGCGGCGGCGGCTCTAGTCTGACCCCCTCCCTCTGTGCTCTCCTGGGGGGCCAGCTGATCCTGTTCTGGCTCCTGGCCTTACCGAGGCACTACCCATCATGACCACAGGGGGGCAGAATGAACACCACCACATCGCTGAAACATCTCAAGATCCTGCCAGATTCTTCTTGCCGAGATCCAACACCGATTCTACATGAGATTCGACTTGCCTGGGGGGTTGGGGGTGGGGGTGGGGGGGGTTGGAGATTCATAAAGTTAAAGACGAGGAAGTTAGATAGGAAACACCTCCTGAGTCAAGTTACGAAGGTTTACAGACAACGAGTGAGGAGCTTTCAGAAGCCAAACGCACCCCAGGAAGGTGACCGAGGGGACACTGCCTTATCCCTTAGCTGGGAGCTGGAAGGAAACGCTTCTTCATTTCACTTTTCATGAGCGGGTTTTTGGTGTGCTTCTTCACAGAAAAGAAATGTAAAAATTAAAAAAAAAAAAAGAACTGAACTGATAATATGACACTGCCAAGACCTTTGAAACAAACAAAGAACTGTTCCTTTGTCACTGTCAGTTTTGAGTAGGAGAGTTCTTGTTTTTTTAAAAAAAAACCTGTTAGTTCATTGAAGGATCAATTAAGGTCCTTCTATCAGTATTTGATTATTGATTTATTGTTTTAGATAGTTATTTATTAGTTATGACCTTAACTATAATCTCTGCAGTAATAAAGGCCAAGAACATAGCGTGACTACGCAAAAACAGGCCAGGATGTCCTCTGGCAATTTGCCCTTGCAAAATTGGGGTGCTACATGGTTCATTGTTTTTTGCCCCAACGAAAGAAAAAACATGTTTTATAATACTCCCTTTATAATCCAAAGAAAAATGATGCCATGACAGAAATTATGTTAGTTATTGTCCCCTTTAGGTTTCTGGACTCACCAAATATATATGGTCAATATCAGTGATCAGTAGCCTTTTGACTGGAGGGTAAAATGGCTGCCAGGTAACCCCCTTAATGCATCGCACTCTGTAAATGCAGGTGCTCTGGGCCTTACGTCCCCATGCCAAAGGGCTCAGCTTCACCAGCTTACGTTTGACAGCTGCTTCATTTCTACTGCTCGCTCGGCCAAACCTTTTCTCTTATCATTTATCTGTTGATTTGAATGCTTGAGTCCATTGAACCACAGATCTGTCATTGAAATTATAGTTTTTTTTTGTTTTTTTCTTTCAGGGGGAGGTGCTGATGGGTAGCTTTGCATGGGGGTGGCTAGTGGAGTTGCATCGTTTGGATTTGATCCTAACTTGTACTGCCATAAACAATGTGAAGAATTGACCGGGAGTACGGGAGGCTGAGGAGAGATGTAGTCTGGCACATAACGGCATTATAGTAAACTACTGAAGTGTTTGTTTCACACATAAGCATTACGGATCAGAGCCTGTGAGTAGCTGTTACTCATTTAGTAATAATATTGCAGTATTGCAATGCAATTCTGACACAATGAGACTTTCCTCTCATTCATAAAAATAACTTCAGTCCTCTTAGAGTGTTCCCCAACTTTCTGAGTGTTTGTGAAAACATGGATTTCATCCCGAAAATCTTGAACTTGGATGAAAATCTCTATTCCTGAAAGACTGAATTATAGTAAACACAGCCGGGGGCAAGAATAAATACAGGTGTAAAAAATCTGCTAAAATACTTATGAAAAATGTTTGCCTCAAAACTAGATTTTAGAGGAAAAGTGCTGGATTAAATGTGACACAGAAGAGAGAAATATGCTTTTATATTTTTAAATGTCATAACTTGTTGGAACACATGAGTCTGCCGTGGAATGTTCCCTCTCTCACTGTACCAGAATTCTGGAATCCTGGTTTCCAGGGTTCCGCTGGATTGTCAGCTCCAAAGTGCTACCCTGAGTTTGGGGTGAGGGAGTGAGGGATATGAAGGGGAGGTGGGGGGCTGTCTCCAGGCAGGCCACAGAGCTAATGAAAATGCTTATTTATCCTACAACATGTAGCCCCGGCGCACTGTTTACACCGGCAACACTGCCTCTGGCGTCATTCCAGCACTCTGTGTGAAGAGACAAAGTCCTCACTTTCAGGTCCCACCTCAGGTCGCCAGCATTACTTCCCTGAATTTGTATTTTAAAATGAAACATGGAGCCGTAGGACCCCTGGCCTCCACTCCCTTCATCATCAGTATTCTAGCAAACTGAGTCGGTTTTGAGGTGGAGGACAAGCTGCTTGGTTTCTTACAATGACTCAGATAGCAGCTCATGTTGTGTTTTACGCTTGAACTCCGCTCGCTGTGTTTTCGTATGTTTTGATTTACTCATAACTGTTGTGGTTTATGATTTATTTATTAGTGTTATTGATGGTCATTGGATGCAGCTGTTGTACCCAAATGTGGAAAGTTGTCCTAGCCGAACTCGTCCTGCAGCAGGGCTGTGCAGAGGGGGTAAACTCGTACTTTAGTGGGGCTGTGCAGAGGGGGTAAACTCGTACTTTAGCGGGGCTGTGCAGAGGGGGTAAACTCGTACTTTAGCGGGGCTGTGCAGCGGGGGTAAACTCGTACTTGAGCGGGGCTGTGCAGAGGGGGTAAACTCGTACTTTAGCGGGGCTGTGCAGAGGGGGTAAACTCGTACTTTAGCGGGGCTGTGCAGAGGGGGTAAACTCGTACTTTAGCGGGGCTGTGCAGAGGGGGTAAACTCGTACTTTAGCGGGGCTGTGCAGAGGGGGTAAACTCGTACTTTAGTGGGGCTGTGCAGAGGGGGTAAACTCGTACTTTAGCGGGGCTGTGCAGAGGGGGTAAACTCGTACTTTAGCGGGGCTGTGCAGAGGGGGTAAACTCGTACTTTAGCGGGGCTGTGCAGAGGGGGTAAACTCGTACTTTAGCAGGGCTGTGCAGAGGGGGTAAACTCGTACTTTAGCGGGGCTGTGCAGAGGGGGTAAACTCGTACTTTAGCGGGGCTGTGCAGAGGGGGTAAACTCGTACTTTAGCGGGGCTGTGCAGAGGGGGTAAACCCGTACTTTAGCGGGGCTGTGCAGAGGGGGTAAACTCGTACTTTAGCGGGGCTGTGCAGAGGGGGTAAACTCGTACTTTAGCGGGGCTGTGCAGCGGGGGTAAACTCGTACTTGAGCGGGGCTGTGCAGAGGGGGTAAACTCGTACTTTAGCGGGGCTGTGCAGAGGGGGTAAACTCGTACTTTAGCGGGGCTGTGCAGAGGGGGTAAACTCGTACTTTAGCGGGGCTGTGCAGAGGGGGTAAACTCGTACTTTAGCGGGGCTGTGCAGAGGGGGTAAACTCGTACTTTAGCGGGGCTGTGCAGAGGGGGTAAACTCGGGGTAGAGCAGAAGGCAGCTTCATCAGGTACAGACCTCTTCGTGTCTGACACCGGGGCCAAATTCTGTGAGCTCACAGCGCTTAGTGCACCGTGTCCTCTCCTCTGAGCAGAAACCCTGAGCAGGCCGTTTACCTCTTATGCTCACACATCATGAACAACCTGCATATTGCAAACTGTAAAATATTGTGAAGGAACAGGCGATAGACGTGAAAGCAAGTGTGCTAATCCCACTGGGCCTTAAGCATCAATGCGTGTGTGTAAATGTACATGTTTTTATCAACGTCATGAAATATGAGATTTAAAGTAAAATAATGAGTACAAACACAATTTATTCATGGCAAAAAGGATTAAAACAAATTCCTGGTTTCATCCAAACATTTGTCTTTTTTTGCCTTGAGAAAATCGTGTAAATGTGTACACGCATCATTTATTATTGATGTATATCTATCAATGCATATGTAAACACGTCATAAATGAGGGCCGTTTTATGGTTTGCAATGTATTACTGTAACACTCAGTCCAGTTAGTCCAAGACAGAGGGAATTTGCTATTGCAGTGGGTTATGTTAAACTGCCGAATTGTGGAAACATCAATTACCATATAATTAACCGTGAAGAATATTATGTGTGACCAAAAAAGCTGAAGCTCAAGTTGCTGAAAAGTACATTAATATTCATGTGAAAATGAAGTGGTGCATTCAGACACTGGACTCACTTACATGGCTCAGTTCAGAACTCTCAGATCCACAGTACCCTCAGGTATTCTACGATTGGAACATGTATTCATGTTTAATTACAATGGTATGAAGCACAATTCTGAATATATTCATTTCATAACACTCTCAATGATGGAATGTCACACTGACCATACTGGAGGGTCATGCTATATAATTTCCTGCACTTCCAAAAAAAAAAAAGACAAAAAATTAATAATTTGAATCTTATCAGTAGGATTCTTATAATTTCTAATATTAATCACCTCTTGTAATTAGGCAGATTTAACTAACCCTGTGCTTCATTTGTGTTTGGTTTTTAGAGTGTTTTGGTTGTACATTTTTTTATTTATTTCATATTCACTGCAGTTTTGAAAAAGATAAATAAGATATCCAACGTCTCACTGTGGCACAGGAGTTTCTGAGCTGTTGTAAACGACCTTAACCAGGTGTTTTGAGGAGTTCCTTTACTGCATGGACTTCAGTGACAGACAATGTTTAAAATGCTGTTTATACTCCTTAAAAGATATTACAGTTACACAATTATAATATGTTGAATATTATATAAAGCCTTTCTTTTTTTATATAGGTCAGCACTACTGCCGTTTTCCTGAAAGAGACAGCATTTGGTTATTTTATCATGTTTGAATAAATTCCTTCTCTCGCTTCCTTAACAAAATGAACTCTAAATTGAAGGTCCTGTCACTTTGTGCATATTCATTACAGTTCATATATTACAGATTGTCTTATTTTGCCTGTAATATTTAATATTGTTCTTTAATCATTGAAAAAACCTGCCAAACTCATGTTGTGTAAGAAGTATACATTATCAAGTAGTGAGAATGTAATTCACCTGTTAAGTCGTGTGAGTTGTTGAAACCCCAAAAAGGTGGAGTCTTCCTTCAGAGGACACAGTAAGGATAGCAGCGCACAGAAAAATGAATACTTCATAAATTTTACAGTTATATCCTGTGTTTAGTACAAGGTAAATATACACCGTGTTACCCCCCACCTGACCCCAAACATACGGAGAGTGAGGTGTCAGAGGATGTCTTTCTTTTTTTATTCTTTCTCTTGTAATTGTTGTTCTAAAGTGCTAAAATCGGATGCTGTCCCTTCAGGAGCCAATGCTGCGATGTGATTGGACGCTGTACTTGATGATGTCAGTGCTCTTTGTGCGTGCGGGCTTCTCTGGGTCGTGATTAATATATTTTTTTCTTTGGGACTGTTCTATGGAGACTGCTCAGTGTGTGTTGTGACGGCAGGGCCCCTTTCTCGCTGCTCAGGGGCCCTGCTCCCTCCATGTTGTGCTTTCATACATTATACTTTTGTGGAACTTGACTGGCTTGAATATTTTTTGTATACATTTGTACAATAATGTTATTAAACAGAGAAACGGGTGGGAGGGGAGAGGGGGGGTGTTTATAATCCTACAAAATGTGTCAACTCTTGTGCAAAATACAGTATATTCAGAATAAAAGTTTATCATTATCGGCTGTGTGTTTCTCCTGTGTTTGCAAGCTCACATTATTTTACAGGTAGTCCTTCTCTATAACACACCATCACACACACCCACACACACTCGCACACACACATATATATATATATGTAATATCCTGGAGAGGACAGGGCTAAAAATGGCAGGCAGCCTCTCTTGGCAGGAAAGAGGATCGGGATATCTCTCAGCACAACATCCTGTGGTGTGTGTATTTTTTTCTAATGAATATTTGGCCAGTGTTACTGTTGCTGACAGACATTTAATGTATTTTCCCTCCTGAATGTACAGTAAGCAGTGTCATGAGGTTCTTTAAAGCTGCTCTACAAAATTTTCATCACAGGCCTTCCTTGTCTAAATAAGCCTTATTTAAACCTTACTTAAACTATTTCAAATGTGGGGTGTTTTTCATTTTGAAATTACTTATGAAATTGACATTAAATGACATAGTTCAATTGTATTAACCAGGCATAACTGAATGAGTGTTGAACTGAATGAAACTCTGTTGTCCTTTACAGTGGAATATGATACCACACCTGATCTACAGTGCATTCCAAAGATTCCCAAATGTGCTTGTCTGTGTTCCTCGCAGTTTCCCTTTAATCTTGGCAGTAGTGGAGATTTCCCGTTCCACAGGGTGAGGGTTTTTGCAGGTCACGCCCATCCTTCTGTGTACCCAATAAAAGGAGACTCCTCAGCTGATTAAATCAATGCTGGCTAATGCTTCTCAGGAAGCGCTACACCCACTAGTGGGCTGGATTGGACAGCTGGGCAAACCTAGCAATAAGAAGCCAAATTGACTCTGACCCTCCACAGAAACACGAACAAGAGTTTTTAAACTTGTATCTTACATGAGCTGAAAATGACAAAGGCAGGGGGAATTTCATCGCTAATTAGAAAAGATGTGATTTCCATAGCTCAGTTTCCTCAGTGCTTAACTCAGAAGCTGAACTGATGTTGCTGTTGTGTGGTTACATTGTGTCTAAAGTAGTTTATGAATGAGAGAACTCTAGAATGTGACATCTATGATTCTAGAATTTCAGTCTCACACGGGTGTTCTGTACTGTTTGTCATTAAGCAAGTTTGCCTAACTCTATAATCTGTTACTCTGACCTTGCATCCTTAGTTCTTACAGGGATAGATAGTCTGGATGGATAATGCGTGGAAAGGCACGTTGTAATTTAATTGCTGCACTTGGCCACAATAAGGAAAGAGTCCTTTGTCAAGAAAATTGATTCAGACCGTGACCAAAGTCAAAGGTTTTCTCCATCTGTACCCTAGGCAATCACAGCGGTGCCCACACAAGACGCCGGCAAGCAGCGAGGTCTTGGGGGTTAAATGAAGCGCCTACAAGTTATTTCCTGTGTTTGAGGATTGCATTTTCCAACTGTGGGTTCGGGTTTGACCCTAAGCAGACATTCTTAAAGCCCTTTTCCACAGATCGATGCAAAGTGATGCAGCATGGACCGAGTTCCAGGTTTCCCCAAAAGCTGATTCGTCTAGCCCTTCCATCAAATTCCCTCCCGGGCCTCCAATCCGACGTGTTAAAAGAGTCGTCTTTCGTGGGGGGGGGTCCACACACCTTGGTCAGGAGGAGGCCCAGATGTTCTGCTTGTCAGGCCTTGCTCTTGCTGGTCACACGGGAATCCTTATATTTGGGTTTCTATCTGGGGGCCGGTGTAAAGGGATACCCTTGTAAGATACGTGCAGGGTCGCTCCCGGTCACGTCTCAGCCTGTTAACTATTTTGCGTTTCCTATCCTGAACAATAAAAAGGAACGTGGGGCAAAGCCAGAGAGGTCAGAGAGGCTTTAAAGAGCGTTCCTCCGTTCCTCCAACAGCTCATTTCCCATCAGGAAATACTGAACATTATTGATTTACATTTCACACGTTTTGCAGACACCCTGATCCAGAGAGACTTTTGCACTTTATATTTTTACACATTAGCCGTTTATGCAGCTGGATATTGACTGAGGCAATGCAGGTCAGGCACTCTCCCCACAGGAACCGGCAGGGGATCCACACTGCCGGCCCACAGGCTCGTCTGCGCAGCTGTTACCTACAGGCCCGTCTGCGCAGCCATCACCCAACGCTGCTTGGTTTAAGCGAGATGGCCAACCACTGTAATGACTTTCATATAAGTCATACTTATTTATGAATGTCCAAATAAATGGGTGAAACATAAATGTATGTGTATACTCTACACATAATGTAATAAATTTAAGAAAAAACTCAAGAAAAGCTTGGAGAAAGCTGTGGTAAAAATGACCATTTTCAACCACAACCAACAGAGGCCTCGTTAAGTCTTTGTTGCATTGTTGGGGTTTGTAAGTAATTGAGGCAGCATATTGTTTTACTTAGTGGTTTTTTTGTTGTATTTTTGAGATCCTGTGATTTAGGTTTTCTGTCCAAGGAGGCCTCTCTCATTTGCATTAACATAAAGGTTGGAGGACGTTTGAAAGGCGTAATTTGAGCTGTCCGCCGACCGTTAGTGTGATATAACGCAATAACGAGAGAGGCTCGCAGCGTTCCAGCATGCTCAGCACGGAAGGTTTTGGCCGCGGGTGTTTGGGAAGGTTTTGGCCGCAGGTGTTTGGGAAGGCTTTGGCCGCGGGTGTTTGGGAAGGTTTTGGCCGCGGGTGTTTGCTTTGACTGGATGTGTCAGTGCAGCTCTCGTTTGGCTGGCCCCTGGCCTGCAGATCACAGCTTGGCACCGTGGAGCGTTTTCCAGGCATCGTTAACGAGGCTGGGGTTCCCATAAGGGGGACCTGAGTCCAGAGGCAGGAGGGACAGAGGCCGGGTCATCACGCTCGTGACAGAGAGGTCATCTCCTGCCCCCAGACCCCCCCCCCATTACACTTTAAACTCGCACCCCGTCCTCCCATTTATCAAAACATTAATGGAGAAGAAGAAAACACAAAGAGGAAGTGAAAAATAAACCGGTACAGTATGCAAATTATGGGCAGATTCATGCAGCTTGTTCATTTTAATTTGTGTTTACAACAACCCCATCTGATGTCAAGCAGCAGTCAATGGTTGCCACAAAAATAAAAATGAGCTCAATGCTGGCTTTGTGTGGTCTGTGTGCAGTCTGAGCACTGAGTAAAGGTGCATGCCTGCGGTCTGAGCGCTGAGTAAAGGTGCATGCCTGCGGTCTGCGCGCTGAGTAAAGGTGCATGCCTGCGGTCTGAGCGCTGAGTAAAGGTGCATGCCTGCGGTCTGAGCGCTGAGTAAAGGTGCATGCCTGCGGTCTGAGCGCTGAGTAAAGGTGCATGCCTGCGGTCTGAGCGCTGAGTAAAGGTGCATGCCTGCGGTCTGAGCGCTGAGTAAAGGTGCATGCCTGCGGTCTGCGCGCTGAGTAAAGGTGCATGCCAGCGGTCTGAGCGCTGAGTAAAGGTGCATGCCTGCGGTCTGAGCGCTGAGTAAAGGTGCATGCCTGCGGTCTGAGCGCTGAGTAAAGGTGCATGCCTGCGGTCTGAGCGCTGAGTAAAGGTGCATGCCAGCGGTCTGAGCGCTGAGTAAAGGTGCATGCCTGCGGTCTGAGCGCTGAGTAAAGGTGCATGCCTGTGGTCTGCGCGCTGAGTAAAGGTGCATGCCAGCGGTCTGAGCGCTGAGTAAAGGTGCATGCCTGCGGTCTGAGCGCTGAGTAAAGGTGCATGCCTGCGGTCTGAGCGCTGAGTAAAGGTGCATGCCTGCGGTCTGCGCGCTGAGTAAAGGTGCATGCCTGCGGTCTGAGCGCTGAGTAAAGGTGCATGCCTGCGGTCTGAGCGCTGAGTAAAGGTGCATGCCTACGGTCTGCGCGCTGAGTAAAGGTGCATGCCTGCGGTCTGCGCGCTGAGTAAAGGTGCATGCCTGCGGTCTGCGCGCTGAGTAAAGGTGCATGCCTGCGGTCTGAGCGCTGATTAAGGTGCATGCCTGCGGTCTGAGCGCTGATTAAAGGTGCATGCCTGCGGTCTGAGCACTGAGTAAAGGTGCACGCCTGCGGTCTGCACACTGAGTAAAGGTGCATGCCTGCGGTCTGCGCGCTGAGTAAAGGCGCATGCCTGTGGTCTGAGCGCTGAGTAAAGGTGCATGCCTGCGGTCTGAGCACTGAGTAAAGGTGCATGTCTGATAAATCATGGACATGATTGTGACCAGTGCTATGGCCTATCAGTCATTCATTTGCTAACTGTCTTTTTCTTTTCATTTTTGGCTGAAACTTTAACTTTTTTTGTGGTGATCTTTGGTCAAAAGAAATATCCGATCACCAGCAGGGACAGGACAGCGTTTCACTGTGATGGCATATGTTTAACTTTCAAGAAGTTGTCTGGCATTTAAAATCATGTTTTCATATAAATAAGGTGCCATGGGTTTATACATTTGCAGATTAATTTCGAGATCATGAACCTCTCCAATAACCACACAGGCTGTCATGTGGCCCCCTGCGAGGGCTCAGTTTCCCACACACCTCCCCTGAGCTCGCCCCTGTCCATGGCGCTCGCTTTAACCCCACACACCCAAAGCCATCTGCCAAGGTATGTTTCTTCTCATCGAAACCAAGTTCTCCAACATTCCCACCATCATGCTCTGTTCAATTTATCTCCATGCTGCAAACTAACTCCACTTTTTGTTTTTGTTCCCCTATGGTGCTCAAGTACCCTTCAGCATTATGGATGAGCTGAGGGCATTCCTGCCTGGGAGACAGACCCTCCGAAAGCCAGGTACCCCTCTCTCAGCTCAGGCCGGTCCCCGCTGTCATTAATACTTGTAGTAGCAGCAGGAGGATAAGTCTTTTTTTCCTTGGTGATGAATGATTGGGCGCTGAAAATGTACACCTCTGTAAACATTTAACACTCAGACTTCACCTTAATCAGCCTAAGACATAACACAAGTCCCCTGGACAGGGATGTGTCTGATAAAGGAGACGTCGATGTGAAAAATGAAATTACTCTGTTTTTCTGTTCTTTGAAGGCACACCCGAGACAGTACGCATTGTAGATCCTCTGCTGGTCGGAGCCAGAGGGTTTGTGGTTTACAGGATAACAAACAGAGCTTTTCCGCTGATTGACGGACGGGATTCCTGGTGAACCAGGCCACGGACCGAGGCAGGAACCGAGACGGGAGCTTTGATAACGGAGCGCAGCCTGGAGGCACGGGGGCCGCCGGGGAATGGGGCGGGGGCTCTGGCAGACGATGAAAGGATGCGAGGCAGGAGATGGAGGGTGTGTGTGGGGGGGGGGGATAGTAGGGGCAGTGGCACACGCGAGTTGTCCACTGTATTTCCCCCAAAACAAGATGGCTGGAGAGATAACACACCCGTGCCATCCTCCCCTGCCTTTTGTCTTTCTTCCTTAATGGTTTTATTGTTTCAGCTCATCTCATGATCTTTGTGAAGGTGTTTCTGCACAGTGTTTGACAAACACAATACAAATGAATTTTTTTAACAGTAAGGAACCTTAGAGTTACCCACACTGACCGGCCAGTTAAATGTGGTCTAATGCTGGAAGTGAAATATGCAATTACAGCCTATCGCTCTCAAGCTCTTCAGTTTGACTGATCCAAAACTGCTAGCTTTAAAGCAGAACAGCTCATATTGCCAATCGCTGAAAAGAACAGATTCTATCCTGGTATCACATCAATGTAAAACTTAGTAGAATGATTGATGAATGTAATGAAGACGAAATGAAATACAGTTACCAGAAAGATCTCTTTTTCACAAAAAGTCATAAAAAGAGGCTGAAATAAGGGAATGTCCTAGGAGAAGTGAGATGACAGGCCTCAGTCCTCACCCCCGGGCCTTGCCTCAGTCCTCCCCCCACCCTGGCCTCAGTCTTCCCCCCGTCCTAGCCTCAGTCCTCCCCCCACCCTGGCCTCAGTCTTCCCCCCATCCTAGCCTCAGTCTTCACCCTGCCCTGGCCTCAGTCCTCCCCCACCCTGGCCTCAGTCTTCCCCCACCCTGGCCTCAGTCCTCACCCGCCCTGGCCTCAGTCCTCACCCTGCCCTGGCCTCAGTTCTCCCCCCCTCCTAGCCTCAGTCCTCCCCCCACCCTGGCCTCAGTCCTCCCCCACCCTGGCCTCAGTCTTCCCCCCGCCCTGGCATCAGTCCTCCCCCACCCTGGCCTCAGTCTTCCCCCCGCCCTGGCCTCAGTCCTCACCCTGCCCTGGCCTCAGTCCTCCCCCGTCCTAGCCTCAGTCCTCCCCCACCCTGGCCTCAGTCTTTCCCCACCCTGGCCTCAGTCCTCCCCCCGTCCTAGCCTCAGTCCTCCCCCCACCCTGGCCTCAGTCTTCCCCCCGTCCTGGCCTCAGTCTTCACCCTGCCCTGGCCTCAGTCCTCACCCACCCTGGCCTCAGTCTTCACCCTGCCCTGGCCTCAGTCCTCATCCACCCTGGCCTCAGTCTTCCCCCTGCCCTGGCCTCAGTCCTCCCCCTGCCCTGGCCTCAGTCCTCACCCACCCTGGCCTCAGTCTTCACCCTGCCCTGGCCTCAGTCCTCACCCACCCTGGCCTCAGTCCTCCCCCCACCCTGGCCTCAGTCTTCCCCCCGTCCTGGCCTCAGTCTTCACCCTGCCCTGGCCTCAGTCCTCATCCACCCTGGCCTCAGTCTTCCCCCTGCCCTGGCCTCAGTCCTCCCCTGCCCTGGCCTCAGTCCTCACCCACCTTTGTTTCCTGTTTTCCTCATGTCCTTCTGCCCGGTGATCTTTCAAAAAAGCTGAAGTGGTCAGATCAGAGCAGGAGGAATGGGACGGCTTGGCTCTCAGAAAGCAAAGAGCTCACAGATGTGAACGGCTCCACTCCATCTACACCCAGTTGACTGAGAGGGTCTAATGTGGATGCGGTTTCCATGACGAAAACAGGAGAAATGGGGACATGGGTGGAGAGAGCTGACCAGTGCATCTCTCCCAATTAGCCTCTTACAGAAATTGGATATACTTAAGTGAATTATATATATGGACTTACTGTATACTAAATTATTTCACACCAAGGTTTTTCATCCATATATTTCACAGTAAATGGAAAATGGTATTTCATCCATTCAATATCATGTGTAGCAATATCCTCTCTGATTATGATGATATATGTTAAAATATGTTGTAATAAAGTATATGTTCTGTATGAGGCACACAGGTCGCTCAGTAAGGATCGGTGACATAAGAGTCCAGGACGCGTCTGTCCCTCATGCTGCTGAACGGACCGCAGCAGCTGCCCACCGTCTCCACGATCCGGCTTATTAATCGCATAATTACAGGCTTGCATCTTTGGCAGGCGACAAAGGAACAATGGCCGCCTTCAGCTGGGGTCTCTTTATACATGGGGGGGGGGGTGAGATAATAGCAGGTTGTGTAACAGAGGGGGCACCCAAAAGTACCAGCAGATGTTTCTGTGGGATTCGGAAGATGGTTTGGCTTTTCTGCAAAGTTCACGGTTCACTATCTGTGCTGACCAGGATCTGTTCTGATTTTTACCTTGTATCCCAACTCAAACTACAGAGCCAGTTCACTCATTTTGACATTTACAAAGCGATATATCAGATCATCTCATCTGTCAACAGTGTTGCACAATGGATCAAATGTTTTGAATGTTTTGCATTGTTTTGCCCGGTAGTTAGTAGAAATAATGCATCCATCTCAACCTTATAAAAAAATGTTAATCAAATGCAAGCCTTCAGTTTTATTTGGAATTGAGGTTTGAAAATATTCATTGTGTAATTTAAGTCAATTCAGAATTTAATCTGAATTGAAACATCGGCCCTGCAAGAAAATTTTGTTTTTGAAATATAAATCAATTATATTCATATAATATAAATATAAAAAAGCAGCCTGGGACATGCAGTTGGGTGTATTTCAAATGTGAGTAGAGGCTGTGAGTTAAGATCGCTAAATCCATGCAAATCTCTCTGCAAATCTCTCTACAAATGTCTGTCGCCCACTGGACATGTCCCGCAAACAGTTGCCGCAAAATGTACAAATCTTTGGCACGTTTCGGGGCCATGAAACTCTAAAATGAACTGTGACACGTGTTTTACATTACCTTCTATGGACATTGTGATTTAAATCTGAAAGTATGCTGTAAACCAGAAATAAAGAGTAATGGACCTAAGCGCTGTACCTTCCAGATGGTTCTGTGGAAACCAAAGCCACGGGGCGAATAAAAAAAAAACACAGCTTTGAGTCACTAACTTATCGAACAGATTTTAAAACTGTTTCTGATAATTTAGTGGCTGTGTTTTATGAACTGTTGCATTACAAAAGTTTATAACTGTAACCAAAACAAGAGAAACATTTTATCATGCTTTGTGTTGCTATAGTTTTTGAAAATGCTGTTTAAAAATATTTTTCAGAAAGACATCCAGCATTCCTGTTAAACGCCCTCTGCACCTGAAAGTACCTCCTGATTTTACCCAAAGAAAAAGTCATAAAAGGGAAATGGAGAGTGAAGACGTACAACTTTGCTGAATTAGTAGCAAAGGTAATTCCCTCCATTTACTCAGTTACTCAATGAAAAAAGATTGCCACATCGCATCTGTAACACCTGCACAAACATACCTCATCACACCTGAGAGAGTGATGCCTCAGCGCAGTCTGTGTATTGGCAATTCTGAGCCAATCACTTCTGATTCTTTAATATTGCCCTTCCTGGAACAATTGGCCTGTTCACAGAGATGTAGCAGACGCGTATGTTTGGTATCATATGGTTTGCTTTCCTTGGTGGGCAGGACTGCGGTGAGGAGGGGCAGAGCTAGTGCTACACAGACATATGGAGAAACAAATAAATACAGCCAACACAGCCAGGTCACTGTGAATGCAGTAAAACAGTCAATATTAACACATTTTGTGTTCGAGAGGAACTTGGTCAAGGTAATGGCCGTAGAAAAGGGCGTATCCTATTGGTTGACATACTGCTGCACTACAATGTGTTACTTCAGTAACTTCAGGACTGGTGAACTTTCTTTTGACGGAGAGCAGAGCAGGTTTTTTTGTGTACTGCTTTGAGTTTGAGTGTCAGTCATACAACAATGTATCACTCTCATTGAAAAACACAAATTGCACAGCATGTTTTTGGAATGCCTGTATGTACAGGTCCGATATCTGTAAATCAAACACGGCGCAGGGGGCTCGCCACGGCTACTGACCCGGCCGGCTCTGTGGGCGCTCGCACATGCAGACGTCGTTACCACACTCAGACTATGTCTGCGCTCACCCTCCAGCGAGACGCAGCTGAGGCAGAACACATCCATTTTATGGCTGGGGTCAGAGGTCAGAGGTCACAGGCTGCTGCTGCAGCAGTAACAGCAATCAAACTCTCCTCTGTACCTGCCTCATTCTGGACCCCATTCATTTTCTGCTAATGGCAAGCTGTTAATGGCCGACACTTACCTAATGGGGAATACGCTGCCCACCCCCCCCCCCCCCCCCCCCCCTCCTCCTCCTGTCCCCCCAACCCTCAGGCAGGCAGGGGTCGCTGTGAGGTCCAGGCAATTTGCTTGGGGTGTAATTCTACACTCGTTTGTGGTCCCCGCTTGACAAATCTGTTCAAAGCTGCGAGAAAACGATTAGCACCCAAGGGGCCTCACACACAAACCTTACACACACTCACTCACTCACACATACACACACACTGATACAAACACAAACACACACATACACTCACACATGCACACACAAACACGCACTCACACACACACAAACACGCACTCACACAAACACACATTCCACACATACACACACTCAAACACACACACACTGATACAAACACAAACACACACTTGCACACACACACTCACACATGCACACACACAAACATGCACTCACACACACACTCACACAAACACACATTCACACACACACTCACACATGCACACACACACAAACGTGCACTCACACACACACAAACACACATTCACACACAGAAATACCTGCATGCACACACACATACACAATAAATATCAACCACACACAAATACACCATACCTACACACACACTCTCTCTCTCACACACACACTCATACACACATTCTTTCAAGCAAACACCCCACACAAGCTCACACCCTTCAACCACTCACAGTTACACACACTTATCACTCTTGCACATAATCACACACAAATACAAATAAACACACACTCTAACACATACACACAACTACATACACATTACAGATTTACACACACATGCATAAACACATACACGTCTACACACATCTTACACAAACATACATGCAGTGCATGAATTACGACACTCACAGTGTGGTTTGGGGCCTTACACCGGAGCGGGAGCCTGAATTAGCTGCTATGTTCATTCACACGTGGTGTGAATTAGCAGGCCATAGGTCGTCTTCTGGCCCTGTGCCAGCAGCACTAAAGGTATTGTGATGGGTTTTATTGTGCGACGGGTGTGGCTGTGACCAGCCTCACACAGTCCTCCCCGCTCCTTTAATGGAGTCCTGGGGAGGGACGTGGGATTGGGGGTGGTGGACAGCGGAGTTCGGTCTCACCTGTGCGATTTAGGAGGTGCCGCTAATAGCGTGATTGGGTGTCACTTCACCCGCTGTTAATTGCAGCCTGTCGCGCTGAGAAGCTCTGCCTTTTTCTTGTTAATTTTAGCCAGACTGTTTAGTCTGGGCTGGGTCTTTCTCAGTATTGAAAGATGACGAAAGAAGAATTGAATCAGCGTGACCTAAAAGCCGAGGGAGATTTCTCTCTCCTGACTTTTAACTGGAGTCACGGTTCCTGTTACAAACACGGGAGGATTTTTAAGTCCAGTCCTCAGAAGTGGTGTCAGCGCAGACCTTCCTGAAATTTGAGATGTGTGAATAATGAGCAGGTTGCAGACTGAAAAACTCTCAGTTTGGCTCAGCATGACCAAATGTTGTCATTAAATACCAAGCCTTAGCTCGGGATACTAACACAACGAGGTCCTCCTGCTACTTCCAATGTCCCATTTTTGACTCCATTTGTCATGATGTAGTTGGCTTAACTGTTTAACCTTGTTCACATTCCAGAGAAGAGTCATTCTGCGGTCCTTAAATTTTGAGGGCATACTGACAGAGCCCCACACATAATCTTTTTCACATTGTGTTAATTATGATGACCAATCAGAACAAAACTGCAAAAACAGAAGATCAAGTTTTTTTTTTTTAAAAATTGCACATGAACGCAGTGAAAAAAATGTCTTTAAAATTGGCCTCTAAACATTCACCTGCTATACAATCAGGAGATAAGAGAGACAGAATTCCGCGTCATTGGGTCTAAACAAAAGTCTGCTTTGACTGATCTGCTATTTTTAATAGAGGAAAAAGTGGACACTTTGCTCTAAGCCACACCTTCACCTCTCCATTGCTGTAAACTTTTACGATACGTCTATGAAACCGGTATAAATCATAAAGGCATTTGAGTTCTGAGGCGGACGATGAAAGAGGAGAGAGAGGCCTTTGAACTCGTTCCTGTGGAGGCCATGGAAGCGTTACTTGGCTGTTACCTGGCTGTTACAGGGACCTTCCAGTGCACTGACTACTGAAGGGAGAGAAGCTTCAGAGAAAGAAACCATCTAAAACCCAGTGGAGTAACAACAGGTAGCCATTTACCCAGGTGCCTGCCCAAAGACCCGAGGGCCCAGTGGCCACCGTGCTGATGGGACCGACAGCCACCTGATAGCACTTATCACCCTGCCGGTGATGAATGAGGCCTGGTTTAGAATCAAAAGGGGACAACATCACTCACCCCCCCCCCCCCCCCACATCCCCTCATCAGCATTGATCTCACCCCCCTCCCAGCTTAAAATCCATCCATCATTGCCAAGCTCCTGAATGACAGGGGCCTGACAGACACAAACCCCAAAACAAACAGACGGACTTCTTTGCCGTGCCGACATCGTTAGCTCGTTAGCATGATCGATCTGCTGACACCCTCATGCTCCTGTAATGAGAAGAAAATGCCACTTTCTTTCTGTCTGTCGGCACCCCATTTGAGAGCGGGGCGGGCAGCAAGGTCTTTCTGCTGCATTCCACTGATCCAAGCTGTGTGGTGAAATGTACAGCTCAATTATAAGCTGTGATTTAGGTTATCTTCCATTTTGTCTTTTAGCAATTCTCATCTTTGAAGAAACTCCCAATTTACTTCTTGTCAAGATCGGTCCTTCATTTATATTGAAATTATGAAACCGGTAATACACCCCAGTTTCCCCCGTCAGACTAAAGGAATGTCTTCATACTTAAGGAAATTCCTTCATTTTGAACATACTACATCCAAAGCACAGTCCCAGCTTCCCCAAGTACTGAATATCAGTTTTCATAGTTCTTTTTTGGATTGACACTAAATATGCTGTCCTTGACATGTTTTGTTTTCTCAATAACTACTTACTGCTTTGATATTGTTTTTCCATATTTACAAGCCCACAATGGCCAGAAAGAAAAAAAACACTTTTTTGTTCAGCTTTTCATGTTCAGCTGAACTGGCTTATAAGAATACATTTTAATGTGTGGGTTTAAGCCTTGCCAAGACACACACATAAAAAAACATGCAAGCTCTTTGATGAGGACATTTTGCTCCTGGTCAGCGATGAGGAGCACCCAGCTGAATAAATTTAAATGTCATCTTTTTAATGATAAGATGGATGGAGCATAACCCAGTTTGATTTGAGAACATTGAAAATCCGTGCAATGGAAAGCAACTGTGTCATTAATGAAGCCTGTGAGGAAGAAAAAGTGATTATCATTTTTTATTCAACATCAAGGTAAATCCAAGACACAAATGACAATACTTTACAGAATTTATTGTTTAATTGTAGGACTTACTTTCAAAAACATTTCCTCATGTGTGTTCTGCCATTATATCATGTTAACCACCATATACATAAATACATGATGTACCATTCGCGTGTGTAAACAGCGAGCTTTATAATCACTGTATGTGCAAGTATATGAAAGAAATTATGACGGTGATCCGAGTCAGATATTCATGACTCCAACACGTGGATCACTTGGTACTCCGGAGTAAATGTACTATTTTGGCTACTGTTTACAAAAGGACATCCAAACAGAGAGACAATTTTTAAAAAAATGTCTTTACAAAGAGGATTCGATGGTTTTTTTTTTTTTTCATTAATATTTTTTTCGACTACAGGTACAACAGCCCACGATATGTGTCTTGCAGAAGGGTGGCGTTTAACTAGCGTGTGCGTTGTTTAAAAGCTAACGGTTTTCTCACTTAGCCGCAAACGCCTGGATCTTTCAAACCTGCCGTGAGGCGCCATAAATGACAAAAAAAAGAAAAAACTGAGCCTCTGGGTTTCATTCCGGTCTGTATTTTTTTCAGAACCTCTAGAGGACACTTTGCAATTCTGTTAATGGCCAAAGTGTGAGTTCCCGTAAAATAATGAACCAGCTTGTTCTCTCTGGGGTTTGCGCCTAAACTGAAGGAACACTTAGTAAAACAAAAGCCACAGGCGTGTACGTTAATTGGATTGCATCCAGCTGCATCCACGGCGTAGACTCTTTCTGATTGCTTCTCCAGCTCAACCGCTGAGCCGAATGGAATCACGCAGACAGGAGGGGGACAGGGTCGACTGCAGTTGTCAGACAAATTGCTTTCCAAAAGTCTCCAAAATACACCGCATGACAAGTCTTTATCTTATCGTCAAAGTTAGTGATGGTGTGGGTTTAAAAAGTGGCAAAATTGATGCCATAAACCTGTAAAACTGACATTTTAGGCTCCATAAAAGCATTGATGGAGTAAATGAAAAACAGCAAAGTCACGGCTGCCCTTTCTTTCATGTTTTTTCTAACTTCTATGCAAGAGGACTGCTCTGATTCTGTAGGTGATTTGCTTAACGTGTGAAATTAATTAAAACGGGTTTATCCTGTAATCTGTGGGTATAATATAATTTTTCCCATACTTAATAAATGTAGTCTGGTATGTTTTAAGATTTAAAATGTACGCGAAGAACTTATGCATCATAATTCCATCCAGTATTAATATTTTGGAATATCTGTCTTCACACTGTGACTTGTTCATCTATCCATTTCTATTTATGGTGTTTACAGAAACATTAATTATCTGTTGGGTGATTGAAATTAATCTTTTAGATGCCTACGTGTTCTTAATGGGAGATTTTTACCAGGGTTCCGTGCCATTCAGCATTTACCGTAGAATTTGTATCACTAGCAGGACTAGTAGCGCCAAGCTGCCAGTGCATCTGGGACAGAGATGAGCTTCCTGTGCGAGGTTCCCTGCTGAGACTCGCAAATTATCAGTACCCCCCCCCCCCCCCCCCCCATATGGAAAACATCCACAGCCTCAAATGGAGACACATTAGTAACTTTTACTTCTGTTAAGTACCGACGGATGCGCTAAGTTGTCTGACCGCTGACAAGAATGGGCTCTGTGTCACGAACAGACTATCACCTTCTGCGCCGCTAACAGCCGTTACCAAAGGAAATGACATTCCACCGGTCAAACAGTTCAACCCTCGGTGAAATCGTCGCTCGTGGGATAATAAATACACAGACTGCTTGTCTGAAGATGCGGGTGGAGCGGGGTAGAGTTCCCTTTAAGTTCCGTTGCTGCGGGGGGAGGGGTAACGGTGTGATATAGTCATTTCGGGGGGCTGAGCAGCGGACAGGTCCTTCTCCACTCAGCGTGCATCTCTGCTGCAGCACGGACTTTCTGCTTAATTACACAAGCTAATGGTGACATCGGCCTTTATAAACAGACGCTACACGGAGGCAACCACAGACATTGCACTCATCTTGGACTATCTTATTCAAAAGCGACCAAGGCGATAATCATGTGGATTTATAAAGCGCTGCTCTGTGTCACTCTTGTACTGTACTCAGGTAAGTTGCTGTGGAATCTCTCAGGAACATAGATGCACACCTTTTTAAAAAAAAAAAAAAAAAAAAAACCTGTTGCGTCAATCACTAACCACGACCTGTTGAATTATTCACCTGCAGGGTTGTTTAACGTACACGTTATTACCGCAACTTTTGAAACCGAAGGTGCTTTGATGTCTATTGTTGCACAGTTTTTATACCTCGATTTGAAGAATCAAAGCGTTTGTTATCTTGCCTTTAAATGTGTTGCGCATGCAAGCACTGATATGTATCAGTGCGGAAACTATTCAGTTTATGGGGTCAATATGGAATTTGCTTTGGCAGACTACCTTGATAAGACCAGTGTTAGTTGTAACTGCATCTCTAAAATATAACTGTGGAGTATTGCAAGGACTTATGGTCAATTCTAAATGCTTGTTTTGACAGTAATATGAAATTTAGACAGGAATGGACTTACTGGCTGCGTACTTTGACAATTGAATGCGAATGACAAGCATTCTAATGAAGAACATTTGCTGATTAATGGGCAAGATTTTACGTTCGCTTGTTTGGCTGAGCAGTTCAGACTCTAAGCTTAGTTATTCAACCTATGACTGACGTACATGGAAGCCTAGCTGTGTCAAAACTGCTCTCTTGGTGGCCTGACAGAAATCAAAGTCAAAACAGATATTGGAACGCGTGGTCGCATTTAAACGACCAGCTCTTTATAAAGAAAATTAAGTGCATTTTTTCTCAGAGTATTTGAATTCAGTCAGCCATCAGCCTATTTAAATTGCATTGTGAAGGCGTGTGTCTGTCGTTACAGAAGCACGTGGGGTTTCCCGGTGCCAAGGACTGGGTTAATATAACTTTTGCAAAAATGTTTTAAAACGCACCGAAGAAATGTGAACATTATTTTCCTTTCTTAAAGCGGGGTTGATTGATTAAAAAATCTTCAACTGAGGTCCTGTTACACTTTCTAATTTGGCGGAGAGCAAAATGCGTGATTTGGAAAGAACCAACACGCCTCCGCGGACCGCGACTGTGACTTCGTCCACTCCTCAGGCTGTGGAATCAAAAAGAAATCAGCTTCGTCAAAAAAAACTGCTGTTATTGTCAAAAATAGTCCTACCGTAAAAGCGCGTGGCAATCAAGGAGGGGGAAACATCTGGAAGTTCCGAGGATCACTGTGAAACCTCGCGCCAGAAAAGACTGCCAGATATACCCCTGGGTATGTCTTGCCATAAAGTTAACGGTTTTAATAGATAAACATTAATCTGAATCGTAGAAGTCGACATTGATTGCAAAAAATACGGACAGAAGTAATATGTTCTCAACTTCCCATGGGTTGCTTGGGTGACAAGAAAGAAGTTCCAGGTAAATTGAAGTAGTTGGGCAGGCGCGAGGGAAGAGATGGAGTAAAAGCGAAGATCGACGTTTTGTCCTTTCAGAATTGGCACAAAAAAAAGCATGAGTGACGCGAGGTCTGAGGCCCGTGGTTCGCGTTCCCAGTGAACTTACTAAACTCAGGGCGGAGAGGGAGATCAAAATGCTCCTCTTTCCGGGACGTCCTGGAGTCGCAGAGGTCGGCAAGCGTGTTCACTTGTTCAGCCCCCACTGGACAATTTTATTTCATTAAGCATAGTAAACATTTATATACTGTGAGTAAATGTGTACCCTTATTTTGAAGTGTTAGGTGAATTTATTGGTCATCAGGTAGTAGGGTATAGGCCATTTTCTTATACTGAGTAAATGTGTACCCTTATTTTGAAGTGTTAGGTGAATTTATTGGTCATCAGGTAGTAGGGTATAGGCCATTTTCTTATACTGAGTAAATGTGTACCCTTATTTTGAAGTGTTAGGTGAATTTATTGGTCATCAGGTAGTAGGGTATAGGCCATTTTCTTATACTGAGTAAATGTGTACCCTTATTTTGAAGTGTTAGGTGAATTTATTGGTCATCAGGTAGTAGGGTATAGGCCATTTTCTTATACTGAGTAAATGTGCACCCTTATTTTGAAGTGCGTCCTAAAAATAGTGAAAATAGTGCAAAGCCTATTAATAATATGAGATCTGAGACACAGATTGAGAAATGGGATTAATGCAACCTTTTATCATAGATGAATGAGACCCCCCTTTTAAGCACAGCTGCAAGGCTTCTTTTGACTTTCATCTTATTAGGAAATCGTCCCCATAACTCTGTGAAAACACAATAAGCGTGTCTTAAGTACCGGAACAGGATGAGAAAAGAAAAAGCTTCCAATGGTTTGATTGGTCATGGTTCTTTTCTTGTGCTCTGAGGGTGGAGGCAGCGTCGTGTCCACTCACCGGAACTGGCTTTTGAATGAAATTTTATTTGACAACTCAATAAAACACGGAGCGATGTTAACTTTAAAGAGCTGGAGCTGCATGAAAGGTTTCAGGCTTGGCTTCGACGCTAAAGATGTGTTTTTTATTTTTGATGTGAGGAGGGGCTCTACCTGGCCGTGTGAGTGATGGAGCTCCCGCGTGCTCCAGGATGAACACAAACCTAAACGGCGCAAATGCAGGACAGGCCGGCCGACTGCGGGAACAGGATAAGGGTGTTCAAAACAAAGCCAGAGCATTTCAAAGCAGGGTTTTTTTGGTGGTTGCAGTATGTGTAATGTTATGCTTCAATATTGGACATCATCCAACTGTCTGTGGGTCAAAATTCAGGACATCTGGTCACCCTGCATCTGTGTTACTCCTTTCCCCGCCGCTCACCCGCTTCCCACGTGCTGCAGCCAGCAAGCGCAACTTCCTCCAGGACTACCAGAAGACCGACGGGGTCCGGCTGCTCAGGGCCAACAGCTCCTACCTAACCAGGGGCCGCAGCCTGAGTGTGGTGAAGTGTGCGCGGAGGTGCAGCCGCAGCAAGAGAATGCCCTTCACCTGCAGGTACCCGCCAACGCGCACAGGACATGTGTTTAAACACGGTGCATTTGTGTTCTGATTTATGTTCCCACCTTTGATTTTTTTGTGTGGTAATACATTTTTATTCTTGATTGCTGTGGCTTCTTGTGAAGTGGATTCGGTGTGTTATGTCCATTGGTAGTCTTATTGTTACTGTAAAACTGGTGAAATTTTG
This sequence comes from Albula glossodonta, assembly GCA_019788955.1. Taxonomy (NCBI): domain Eukaryota; kingdom Metazoa; phylum Chordata; class Actinopteri; order Albuliformes; family Albulidae; genus Albula; species Albula glossodonta. Next base: position 3,605,003 of record JAFBMS010000127.1, on the reverse strand, counting down.
GGATATAACAATTGGCAGAAGGCAGTTCTTCCAAAGATCCATCCGGAAAATGTCATGGTCTAATCCATGAGCAAACTTGATTTGTTGAATCAGAGAACTGAGTTCTAGTGTAGAGATGTAGAGCAAAAGCCTCACCACCCCAGGGCCTCTTTGATATATCTGGAGGCTCCTCCTGTAGATCATGGGTAATAAAACGTTGGAAACTCGTTTCCTTAAAGCTGATGATTGGCTGGAGCTGTCTAAATGGTAAACATGGATCAGCATGTTGGGGTTTGATAGCATCAGCTGACAGGGTGTCTCTCACCCCCTCGCACGCAAAAACACCTTTGATTGGTCAGTCAGCCGGTGACTGCTCAGCTCAGCTGGGGGACTGCAGAGTGACTGCGCAGCTCAGCTGGGGGACTGCAGAGTGACTGCTCAGCTCAGCTGGGGGGCTGCAGAGTGACTGCGCAGCTCAGCTGGGGGACTGCAGAGTGACTGCGCAGCTCAGCTGGGGGACTGCAGAGTGACTGCACAGCTCAGCTGGGGGACTGCAGAGTGACTGCACAGCACAGCTGGGGGACTGCAGAGTGACTGCACAGCACAGCTGGGGGGTTGCAGAGTGACTGCACAGGACAGCTGGGGGGTTGCAGAGTGACTGCGCAGCTCAGTTTTGGGACTACAGAGGGACAGTTTAACTGTTATCTTCTCCTGACCAGCCCAGCACCTCCCAGATTCACAGATAATGCTCATAGGTGGTGTTCCCCCAGGGCCACACACAGCATGCAGTTGGTGTAGGTGTAGTGTGGAGTGGCATTAGGTAAATAACACTGTGTATGGCCTCCACCTCCCGAATCTGCACAAGGCAGTCTCTCAGTTGGGATGACAGAACAACAGTTCAGTTCGAAAAGGGAGGAAAGATCCACAAAAACATTATTTTGAGCATGCTTGTCTGCTATTGTTCAAACTGACAGAGAACATTTCCACAATGCTATTGGCCTACATTCATGATAGAAGCGTTGCAAATTTACGAGAAACCAAAAAAAAAATGGAATGATGAAAAGTGTTCTGCAAATGAAGTTTAGAGTGTCTTTAGATAAGGACCCCCACTGCAGTGAGCGTCTTGTCCTTTTGTCACCTCTTCCAGAAGCCATGTGCAGTTACGCTAACATTAACAACCCAGATAAGAGTTTTAATGATGCATCCGCCCGTACGCAGCACACAGATCCTGAGCAGTGCTGTTCTGAATGGCCTGGAATGACTGGCAGAACTCCGTCACCTATAGCCTGACCCACTCTCACATCTCCGCAGAGCGTTCCACTTTGACCAGAAAAACAGGACATGCCTCTGGCTCTCCTTCCACAGCTTCACTCCCGGCGTTCAGACCGAGCAAGATTTCAACTTTGACCTCTACGAGAAGAAAGGTAAACGTTATTGTTGCCTTGGGGAGTTTTTAGGTAAACACAGAATCCTATGGTCTCGTTTCCTGTCTTCTTCCTACAGGAGGGGTCGGGACAGCCCCAGATTTTTACTCAGTGATGAATCTTAGTCAAATATCTTGCGCTAAGATTAGCACTGTGATAGACTCACACCCTGACTAGCCTCACTGTGTCTGTGGGTTTCTTTGGTTTCCTTACAATTGGCACCCAGTTTAAGCCTTGGAAACAAGCTTTATAGACCCTTTGCCACACCATAATTAAATTAATCACTCAATTTCCACAATTAATGCAACAAAAACCAGCAAACACTGCTGGACTGGAGCCTGATATACCTCTTGTAATCAGAAAATGCTCCATTCCTCCATTTTGCAGCTTGTCACGCAAACAATTTCCATGCTTGAGTGTGACCCAAGTATTTTTATTCAATAATTATCGTATCTGGATCACTTGGGGAGTTCTGCCTATTACATGCAATATAGACTGTGTCAGTAAATGTTTGCAGTTATCACGTAAATATTGACCTTGTCTTCCCAGACTATGTGAAGCAGTGCATCGTCGGTGTTGGCCTGAACTACAAGGGAACGTGGTCCGTCACAAAATCCGGAGTGCCCTGCCAGCCCTGGGCGTCAACTATGCCACATGAACACAAGTGAGATTTCCTTCCCTTTGTCATTGTGCTGCTCTGCTTTAGAGATTACATCTTTAGCCGTTTCGGTCTGATTAGGAAGAGTTGGTATGCTATGTCTCTTCCTTAAAGGCATCATGATTTTCCTGGCTGGCCAGGACCAGCTACAGCACGATTATACCTGCCAACATTTAGGGTTTAAGAAACAGGAGATTGCTCTTCAGGGATGTGTGCATGTGTGCTTTGGGTTGCCAGGTTCTTTTGAAGCATAACGTGAAACGGTATAGCATGTGGATTTTGTTTAAAAAGCAACGTTGCAACTTCACTTATGTCAGACAAGGAAACAAGCACCCATTAATCCGTTCATGATGATCATCTTTGTGGGAGAAACAGCAAAACTGAAGAATGCTGATGGTGCTTGTAGACCACATGAAGAGCGATTTCACTGTGGGTATTGTTAGCACCCATCTCCAACATTTTCTGTCTCCAAATTCAGTTATGAGCTTACCAAATAAATTCAAATTACCAAGATGCTGTTTTGGCACTATTTGTTCATATTTACACCTGTTTACCTCTATGAGTTAAGTATTCAATTCAATTAAATTCAATTTTATTTGTATAGCGCTTTTTACAACAATTTGTCACAAAGCTGTTTTAAATTGATCCCTGGCCTGAAACCCCCTCAGAGCAAGCCAAGGCAACAGTGGCAAGGAAAAAAACAGGAAGAAACCTTGAGCAGAACCTGGCTCTGAGGGGAAGCCCATCTGCTTCTGACTGGCGCAGGGTTGTACACAGTTGCTTTAATTGCTTGATTAAGTGCCATGTAGGAATACAAACCTACACACCCTGCAGACCTCCAGGGCCAGGGGTTGAGTCCGCTGTTGTATCCAGCAGAGGTGTAGTTACACACAGTGGCTCCTGCATGTAGCTCAGGGATGACTTTCTTTAACGAGGATAATTAACAGTCCATAATTTCCCTCTGCCACTTTCACATGAGACCCCCAAACACACCCCACCCTCTGTCAGTATTCCAGGGCTAGGCTGTGCATTAGCCTTCTTCATGAAAGTGTCTAATGCCCGACGGAGGCATTCCTGGTCCATGCCGCTGTCTAACAGGCTGGGCAGCATAAGGTTTCAGCATGAGCGCACATGTCGCTGACAAGCAGGTTGATATACACGGGAAAGGCAAAGGGCTAAGGTAAACGACACCGCAGACACATGCAAAGGGGAAAACGAGTCCTCCCAAACCTGACCGTGTGGAGGACTGCCTTGGCCAGCGCCGGGGCCCACAGGTGAGGGAGACTGTGACCTGAGACCACAGGTTTGAAGGTGCTTGAGCGCTGGCCAGGAGTTCATTAGCGGGCTTACGCCAGGCGCACAGTGCTTGTTTGTTATGATTCTTGTGCAGACTATGACGGGGGCCCTAACGCCCTGCAGATTAATGATCTGCACTCGCTTTTTTGTAAGTCTTCCAGTGGAGTGCAGCGCTCAAAACAGCAGACATATTGACTTTTTCCCTGTCCTCGGCTCCCTTCCACATTCTGATTAAGAAGGCAATTTGCTTCTCTCTGTGCTCCTGGTTTTTTTCTTTGTGTTCCTCAGCTGAACATGTCATCAGTATTTAAGCAGTGAAATTAGAGTTTAATTACCGTAATCATGTGCAGTGTACCCAGAGCAGCTTCTGCCATGGTAGTCTTTATGAATAACAATAATGTTTACAAGAACATAATACATTTAAAAATGATTTCCAGGAAAACCATTTCGAGATCCTTTCATTTAAAAGTATTTTGAAATACCACCATATTCTTAATATTTTTTTATTACACATTGGCTCATGATGCTCTGTTTATGTTTTATAAAATAACTGGAATAAAGGGGGAGCATTGTGATACACATTACAGAGGCCAATCGGATTTAAGAAAAACAATGGTATCTGCATTTAGAGTAGTTCATCAAAAAGTATCTTTCCACTGCTCATGGAAAAAAGGTCTCCAGGATTATGTTCCTGTGTCCATATCCCAACCTTAGACATGATGAGCTATAAGGCAGCACAGGTTTGCTTTGTGACCCAGATGTTTCTGCAAAGTGGGAGTAAAGTATTGCTGAACATGAGCCACATCAGACAAAATACAACCAAAACGGAGGGAAGTGAGGTTATTTCTACCATATTAATATACAGCTTTGGAGAAAACACCCCCTGAATGACAAGGCAAAGGTTATGTCCATGGCTGGGGTAGTACAGTATTGATTGATGAGATTCTGCTCCCTGCTGAAATTACAGGGCTTGGTTCTCTCCAGTGTTAGATTGGTGAGGTTTTTCATGTGGACCGATGTTTATGGCGTTCTCTGTTTGGAGCCGGCCAGCCCCTAGACTGCAGCCAATAAGATCCATCATGGACGTCAACCTCAGTTACCAATGTGGAGAGTCCCCCTGGTGCTGATACTGTTGAAAGGGCTTCCCCCTTTCACTCAGCCTTTGAGCTACCACTGAGTGTCAGACCTCCTTTAAAAAGACATCAATCCCACCAGCCTTTGCAGCATGGTTTCGTTGCTAGCCCGGAAACTGTGTTGTTCCTAAGGTGTTGGAAAGACTCGGGGGTTGGAATGAGACCCCACTGTGTTGTAACGACACCCCTTTTCTCTTCAAGCAGGTACCTCCTGCAGACGAGGGAGAAGAAAAGCCAGCTCGTGGAGAACTACTGCCGTAACCCAGACAACGAGACTACAGGGCCGTGGTGCTTCACCAGCGACCCAAACCTCCGCTTCGAGACCTGCGGGATCCCTCAGTGCTCTGAGGGTAAAGCCACTCGCCCCTTACTTTTGCACGGGTTCCAAACTGACTGCATCACACATTACCCTTCATTTCCACAGCTCTCCATGCAGAATATTTTGTTCACCACCATCATCCACAAAGTAGTGTTTCAGTTATGATAAAAGTCGTGTTTGAGTTGAGTTTGACATTCATATTTAGAAAAAAAAAAGCACAAAGTGTTAAGAATCTGTGCTAAAGTGTCCCTCGCTGGCACATTCAGAGAAATCAGACATTTTTGGGGCAAACTAGAATCATGGCTCAGAGTTGCCATTCCAGTCTCCCGGGGATTTTAACTAGACAGGTGCGTTTTAAGGGGGGAAAAATCCCAGCCCCTTGATTTCATGTGTAAATTGTGCTCCCATGCCCCCTTGAGAGAGGAGCAGGAGAGAATGGGGATGGGGGTAAGTCTGGTGAAAATAAGCTGGGCGGGTTATTGGAAATGACACGGGCGCTGGAGCATTCTGGCTTTCATCAGCGGCCTTTGGAGGAGGGAGTGCTGGCACGTTTGTTATTAAATTAGATTCCCGTAATCAGAAGCGCAGGAGAATGTAAAGCACGGCTTTGTGCAGAAGGGCCACCTTAGACATCTGTTTCCAGTATTTTCCATTGCATTTTATACCCGTCCATGTAATGGGTCATAAAAAAAGAGAGAGGGTCGCTAAAGAAAGCAACCGCTCGAAAATTGTCTTTCATGGTCAGAAGTACTGATATGACTGTGCCAAGGTGACTTTCACTGCTTGTTAGGCATCTGAGCTGAATCTGGCCCCTGAGCTAAACCATACAGTAAATATCCTGCTCTATGCATTTTATTATACTCTGCTAATGTTGTGTACAGTGGAAGCTATTCAATCACGTAAGCCAAAAAAACGGTTTGAGGACTTGGATAAGAGAGGATGTCATCTATTTCCTGTGAAATTACCTAACGACAAAACAAGCCACAGTCTTGTCTGTGGAGAAGAGGGGGGGGGGTAATTTTTTGGTGTGGGAAGGACACGATCTTGGGGTGTCATGAGACTGGGGCCCACAGAGGAAGACCAGCGACTCATTTAGCAGAACTATTTGCAAAGATGCAGCTGTAATACACTGTTCGTAACTTTGTGTGTTTAATTTATAAACCTTTATTAAAAGCAACATCTCTGGCAGCTGAGAAACATAACTTTGTCTGGATTGCTTCCTGTGTACTTGGACGCTACTGATAATTTTTTGCTTTAAATGAATAAAATCTGATCTACCTTTGAGACTTTTTGTACTGCTATATTGTAACAATAAAATACCACTGCACCATAGGGTGCATGGGAATATTTTGATTCAGTTAAGAACAAGAACGATAATGTTTAACACCATAAATATTTAAAGGGAAAAGATTTTCAAAATGAAAATTGTAATGTGTTACTACAGTGCTTATTGAAACATACTGGCTTCTCCAGTTAGCTCAGCCCTGTTAGTGTGAAACTGATTGGGCCACACACTAAGTCCCACAGCCCTCATGTCTTTTCTGCTCCCCTCCCAAACCCTGATCAAAACTCTGCGCAACAACAATATAAACCTACACTGACATTGCTAGCAAACATGGTCTTTTTTCCCCTTTGATTTGGTGTGACTTTTTTAACCCTTTCCCACCGTTCTGCAGTGACGTGTATGAAGTGCAATGGGGAGCAGTACAGGGGGCCCATGGACCACACGGACAGCGGGAGAGAGTGCCAGAGATGGGACCTCTCTGAGCCCCACAGGCATCCCTTCCACCCGAAAAGGTACTCATACCAGTGTCAGCCGGTTCCGACCAGTTTCCACCGGTTTCCGGACAATCAAAGCCAGCTCAGTTCTGAGCTCCTGATCCCCCAACATGGAGCTGAATTCCCAGGGGGCTTTGCACACGGCACTTTACAGCTGCCTCCGGCTTAATTAGGATAATTTTTTAATGAGCCCTGCAGATTTACGCCGCAATTAAAACACTTCCTGTGTAAAGCTCACAGATGCAAGGTATAAGGTTTCCTCAAATTAATTTACCAATTAGAGTAATTGCTTAATGTTATATTCATAAAAACGGGAGCTGGAGAAGAGTAAACAATCGCTAGGCCCTGTGCATGTTTTTGTGTGCTCACACAGGGAGGGGCTGAGAATCGATCGCTGCAGCTCAACTCTGTCTTAAAGGCCTTAATGAAACACATCCCCCCCGTTTCAGTGTGCTGCAGCTCACCTTAGTGACCCACTGAGGTTAACCCATCGCTAAACCCACAAACAAACATTTTCACTTTGAACGCATATTTAGAATGCATTGCTCTCCTACAACAAAAGATGTCTTTTCCGTGTTCTGTGCTTAGTTACAATGTTTGTTTATAGATATGCAAATATAAATTGGTACGTTTTAAACTTTCTTTGAAAACTTGGTTATCTGGGTAGCCGGAGCAGATGTCCTGTGTGACTACCTTGTGTGTATCGCACACAGTTACTTATGCTGGCGCCCCTTTTCTGGTTCCCATCCTGATGCAGGGATTTCTGACTGGGGGTCTAGATTTGGTTGGAAAGGGGGTGATGACAGACTGGGACCGTATCCGGCTGCAGACCTGGAGCATTCAGCTCTGTGTTGTGCTCACGGGAAACATATATCTGTCAGTATCGTACAGCTATCAGAGGAGCAGTCTCCTCCATCATTCTCCTTTTCAACAGGGACATTAGCTGGAGAGAAAATGCAGAAAAGGAACAAAATCGGTGACAAATGCTGCAAAAAGGTTGTTGTGCTTTTTGTCCTGGTTCAGAAAAACGGCAATGGGGTGTTACTAATAAGAGATGAAGTCATGGTTTTATTGTTTTTTTTTTCAGTAGAGGAATAATTGGATAGAGTGACAATAGTGAAAGGCTGCCACAGCACAGCCGTGAGGGACGCTGTGTTAATAAATGGAAATGGATGGTGGAGCGCCACTGCGCTAATGCCCTCCAGATGCTCAGACTCTGTAACTGTTTCCACCAGAGAGAAGGCTAACACCAGCGACATTACCGCACCGCTAACACCAGCGACATGACCGCACCTCTAACACCAGTGTCATTACCGCACCGCTAACACCAGCGACATGACCGCACCTCTAACACCAGTGTCATTACCGCACCGCTAACACCAGCGTCATTCCCGCACCGCTAACACCAGCGACAATACCGCACCGCTAACACTAGCAACATTACCGCACCGCTAACACCAGCGACATTACTGCACCGCTAACACCAGCGGCTTTACCGCACCGCTAACACCAGCGACATTACCACACCGCACTCATGGGAGCACAGGCCAGAGCACACGCAGGGTGCAGTGCAGCCAACCAGAGCCCGGCCCTGCCTGTCACCGCTCATCTCATTGGTTTAGAGGACTTACCTCTCTCTCTTTCATTTTCCTCCTGAGTATTTAACCCACCCTGTCCTCCATTCAATCTTAGTCAGGTCTTTCCTCTACATTACAAAGCAGGTAAGCAGTTCGCAGACACTTTTATCCAAACCAAATTAATAGTCTGTGTATATTTTTTATTCTGTATATATATAGTTTTGTATTTGGTATAAAAACAGTGCTTCAGCTGGGAATCAAACCTGCAGCCTCTATGTTACAAGATCAGCTCCTTAACCATTGTACCACACTGCCACTGCTGCTTGCTATTGCTGAACTCCCACAGTCCTCATGTGACTCTGTAAATATCCAGCTCTACTTAGCTGACCGTCTTCCCCCCAGCATTGCCTCTTCCTCATGCACAGAACCTAGCATGACGTGGTAAGGTATACTTGAGTAGCGTGACGCGGTAAGGATGTGATGTGGTAAGGTACACGTGAGTAGCGTGACGTGGTAAGGGCGTGACGAGGTAAGGTACACGTGAGTAGCGTGACGTGGTAAGGGCGTGACATGGTAAGGTATACTTGAGTAGCGTGACGCGGTAAGGGTGTGATGTGGTAAGGTACACGTGAGTAGCGTGACGTGGTAAGGGCGTGACGAGGTAAGGTACACTTGAGTAGCGTGACGTGGTAAGGTACACTTGAGTAGCATGATGTGGTAAGGGTGTGACATGGTAAGGTACACGTGAGTAGCATGACGTGGTAAGGGCGTGACATGGTAAGGTACACTTGAGTAGTGTGACGTGGTAAGGGTATGACGTGGTAAGGTACACTTGATGTCCCTGAGGCACTTCAGCAATGTGTCACATCCTGTATTTTGAAAACGGAATTGCACAATGATGTATGTCTGAAAACTAACGTTAATGAAAGTGTTTTTCCAGAAGAGTCAGGAAATGTTCTTGCTTTTCTGAAAACATGTCTTACTTTCACTTCCCACATACCGTGATCTGTTACTTTGCACGTAGCATAGATGTGACACAGGCGTGCTGTTTATCACGTCACTAAGTGAGGGACCATAACTTTCCACACTAGCTTCTTGAACTATTACATCACCTGTCACCACCATTTTACTGGTAACACCTCTCTGACCTGGTCTCCCTCAAACCTGATTGGTGCAGAACATTTCTGATGCTCTTTCTAGGCTGTCCTGTGTGCTTTACCACTTATTGCTCACACTCTGTTGTGAAATTCATTAGAAACATTAATTGCCCGCCTGTGTTTATTTGCAAAGGTCATTTTCTGAAGTTGGGTTCAGAGAGGAATTATTTGGCTGTTTTTAAACGCTTTGCAGAAGCCAGATTTGCAGAAGCCCTTAGCACGTTAAACCTTTTGCACGTGTAATTGCAGTGACCCCATTTGCGATTGGAGTAAATTAACTGCTGCTCAGTCCTTTTCCACGAGCATAACGGTTTTATGCGTACAAAGTGAATGCTTTAGTGAATCAGGTCCTGTGAATGTCAAATGTGAGAGTAAGGTTGGAACTTGTAGCCGGGCTCTTCGAGGGCCTCTAAGTCATTCTTGACAGAAATATTTGGAAGGTGGGAGAGTTTTGGGAGGGGGGTTTGTGTTTACGTGTCTCCCCAGCTGTGTGTCTAAGCCTTAGCGGTTTGGCCACAGTCGTGCGCTCTCCAGGTGGCCTGACGAGAGGCATCTTAAACACTGCGCACGATCGATTTTGTTTGGCGCCAGACAGGACAGTTGGAAGACTTGCATTTGGTGGTAATTGGCGCCACCATATTGACCATAACTTTTCGCAGCATGGCTTATATTTACACTTAGGCATGTAGCCAGCGTCTTACTAAACTATATACACACAATAAAAATCATGATTTATCAGTGTCACAGCCAGGAATTGTCTTTTCATAAACCTGCAGCATAACATGAAGGGCCAGAGAAGGTGCTGGAGGGATTTGGTGGGTATGGGTATTAAAAATATATTACATTTGAGTGTCCAATGTTGAATACTGCTTAGGTAAGGGGTGCTATAGCAATAGAAGGCTTTGGTGCTATTGGACAGTGGTCTCGGAGTCTGTAACAAAATGTTTGTCTTGTCATGTTCTCTTATACTCTTGAATTTGTATTTCACAAAGAAGTCCCACAGAGCTTCTTTTCTGAAGAGAAAATTCCAAACTTGCATATTTCAGATGGTACACAGAGCATAAATGCCAGCGAGAAAATAGCTGAAAGCTGAAACCGTTATGAAACAATGGAGACGAGTAACAGTGGAACATGCCAGAATAATGTTTGGCCGAAGCTGACAGGAAGACGTGTGCAGCTGAGCGTCCTCTCCAGCATGAGGTCCTCGTCACCCCCGGAGAGATGATGTCATCTAATCGCAAATGTGTTTTGTAAGTGTCTTCCAAGGCAAGGGAGCTGAGCTCTCAGACACTGATTTCTCAAGCCCAGGCCAGACGATTGCATTGTTAAAAAGACAGAGCCGTTTGGGAGGGCTGTACCGAAATGCCAACAGGACACAAATATGTGCTGGCAGCCTACCAACAGCTGTGCTTATGAGGGAAAGCACTCTGATTCCTTACTGAGAATGGAGGGTAAATAGGGTCCATAGGGGTCAGCCCTTCTAACCCTACTGACACTTGAGACTTGTACCCTTCCCTAAGCACTTCGATAATCTTTTTCCCAAAGAAATGCACTTTGGGTTGTAAGTCGCTCTGGATAAGAGCGTCTGCCAAATGCCTGTAATGTAATGTAATGTAAATGCTCTGATTCCTTACTGCGAATGGAGGGTAAATGCTCTGATTCCTTACTGAGAATGGAGGGTAAATACTCTGATTCCTTACTGAGAATGGAGGATGAATGCTCTGATTCCTTGGTGAGAATGGAGGGTAAATACTCTGATTCCTTACTGAGAATGGAGGGTAAATACTCTGATTCCTTACTGAGAATGGAGGATGAATGCTCTGATTCCTTGGTGAGAATGGAGGGTAAATACTCTGATTCCTTACTGAGAATGGAGGGTAAATACTCTGATTCCTTAGTGAGAATGGAGGGTAAATACTCTGATTCCTTACTGAGAATGGAGGGTAAATACTCTGATTCCTTACTGAGAATGGAGGATGAATGCTCTGATTCCTTAGTGAGAATGGAGGGTAAATACTCTGATTCCTTACTGAGAATGGAGGGTAAATACTCTGATTCCTTACTGAGAATGGAGGATGAATGCTCTGATTCCTTAGTGAGAATGGAGGGCAAATACTCTGATTCCTTAGTTAGAATGGAGGGTAAATACTCTGATTCCTTAGTGAGAATGGAGGGTAAATACTCTGATTCCTTAGTGAGAATGGAGAGTAAATACTCTGATTCCTTAGTGAGAATGGAGAGTAAATACTCTGATTCCTTAGTGAGAATGGAGGGTAAATACTCTGATTCCTTAGTGAGAATGGAGAGTAAATACTCTGATTCCTTAGTGAGAATGGAGAGTAAATACTCTGATTCCTTAGTGAGAATGGAGGGTAAATACTCTGATTCCTTAGTGAGAATGGAGGGTAAATACTCTGATTCCTTAGTGAGAATGGAGGGTAAATACTCTGATTCCTTACTGAGAATGGAGGGTAAATACTCTGATTCCTTAGTGAGAATGGAGGGTAAATACTCTGATTCCTTACTGAGAATGGAGGGTAAATACTCTGATTCCTTACTGAGAATGGAGGATGAATGCTCTGATTCCTTAGTGAGAATGGAGGGTAAATACTCTGATTCCTTACTTAGAATGGAGGGTAAATACTCTGATTCCTTAGTGAGAATGGAGAGTAAATACTCTGATTCCTTAGTGAGAATGGAGGGCAAATACTCTGATTCCTTAGTGAGAATGCTCTGATTCCTTAGTGAGAATGGAGGGTAAATACTCTGATTCCTTAGTGAGAATGGAGAGTAAATACTCTGATTCCTTAGTGAGAATGGAGAGTAAATACTCTGATTTCTTAGTGAGAATGGAGGGTAAATACTCTGATTCCTTAGTGAGAATGGAGAGTAAATACTCTGATTCCTTAGTGAGAATGGAGGATAAATACTCTGATTCCTTACTGCGAATGGAGGGTAAATACTCTGATTCCTTAGTGAGAATGGAGGGTAAATACTCTGATTCCTTATTGAGAATGGAGAGTAAATACTCTGATTCCTTAGTTAGAATGGAGGATAAATACTCTGATTCCTTAGTGAGAATGGAGAGTAAATACTCTGATTCCTTACTTAGAATGGAGGGTAAATACTCTGATTCCTTAGTGAGAATGGAGGATGAATGCTCTGATTCCTTAGTGAGAATGGAGGGTAAATACTCTGATTCCTTACTGAGAATGGAGAGTAAATACTCTGATTCCTTAGTGAGAATGGAGGGTAAATACTCTGATTCCTTAGTGAGAATGGAGAGTAAATACTCTGATTCCTTACTGAGAATGGAGGGTAAATACTCTGATTCCTTAGTGAGAATGGAGAGTAAATACTCTGATTCCTTAGTGAGAATGGAGGGCAAATACTCTGATTCCTTAGTGAGAATGCTCTGATTCCTTAGTGAGAATGGAGGGTAAATACTCTGATTCCTTAGTGAGAATGGAGAGTAAATACTCTGATTCCTTAGTGAGAATGGAGAGTAAATACTCTGATTTCTTAGTGAGAATGGAGGGTAAATACTCTGATTCCTTAGTGAGAATGGAGAGTAAATACTCTGATTCCTTAGTGAGAATGGAGGATAAATACTCTGATTCCTTACTGCGAATGGAGGGTAAATACTCTGATTCCTTAGTGAGAATGGAGAGTAAATACTCTGATTCCTTACTGCGAATGGAGAGTAAATACTCTGATTCCTTAGTGAGAAAGGAGAGTAAATACTCTGATTACTTAGTGAGAATGGAGGATAAATACTCTGATTCCTTAGTGAGAATGGAGGATGAATGCTCTGATTCTTTAGTGAGAATGGAGAGTAAATACTCTGATTCCTTAGTGAGAATGGAGGGTAAATACTCTGATTCCTTAGTGAGAATGGAGGGTAAATACTCTGATTCCTTAGTGAGAATGGAGAGTAAATACTCTGATTCCTTAGTGAGAATGGAGGATAAATACTCTGATTCCTTAGTGAGAATGGAGGGTAAATACTCTGATTCCTTACTGAGAATGGAGGGTAAATACTCTGATTCCTTACTGAGAATGGAGGGTAAATACTCTGATTCCTTAGTGAGAATGGAGGGCAAATACTCTGATTCCTTAGTGAGAATGGAGAGTAAATACTCTGATTCCTTACTTAGAATGGAGGGTAAATACTCTGATTTCTTAGTGAGAATGGAGGGTAAATACTCTGATTCCTTAGTGAGAATGGAGAGTAAATACTCTGATTCCTTAGTGAGAAGTAGTAGCAATAGTAGTGGTAGTGTTGTTATTGCCATTGTATTGGCCATAATAAACAATTAAGAATGTAAATTTAAATGTCTTTGTGTGCATTTTGCACCTGTTGATTTAGACCCTCATGTTAATCACAGTTGCAGTGGCATGTCCCTGATGATCTGTGCACGTGAATCAAATGGATGCCAATCTGTTGTCTTTGCAAGCGGTTCACTTTTTGACTTGAGTGTGATTCATAAGGGAGCAGTGGCATGTCTGTCTAATTCCCATTTTATGTGTGCAACTTGCCTGGCAATGTCGAATAAAGAAAATTCATGAAGGCAGCGTGTGTTGACAGAGTTTGTGGAATTCCCATCCCTGTCTTGGGAAATGGATATTCCTGGAAACGAATGCCAATACTGTTTTTTTCCCTGCTTCTCCCTTAGGATTGTCTTTCTAGGCCTGAACAATCCCGTAAGGATGTGCATATTTTTAATCCCAGTTTTTTCAAAACATGGAAAATAAGTCAACCTCTATGTCTGAAGGTTTTGCATGTGTATATGTATGTATGTGTGTGTGTGTGTGTGTGTGTAAGTATGTGCGTGTGCCTGTGTGTGTGTGCTCGTGTGAGCTTGTGTGTGTGTGTTTGCATGTGTGTGTGTGTGCGTGTTAGCCTCTGTGTGTGTTTGTGTGTGTGCATGTGTGTGAAGTGTGATTGTGTGTATGTAGTGTGTGTGTGTGCGTGAGCCTGTGTGTGTGTGTGTGCGTCTGTGTGTGTGTGTGTGTGTGTGTGAGAGAGACCCTGTGTGCGTCTGTGTGCGCGTGTGTGTGTGTATGTGTGTGAGTATGTGTGTGCGCGTGAGTCTGTGTGTGTGTTTGTGTGTGTGTGTGTGCGTGTGTGCGCGTGTGAGCCTGTGTGTATGTGTGTGCGCGTGAGTCTGTGTGTGTGTGTTTGTGTGTGTGTGAGCCTGTGTGTGTGTGTGTGCATGTGTGCGTGTGTGTGTGTGTGTGTATGTGTGTGCGCGTGAGTCTGTGTTTGTGTGTGTGTGTGTGTGCTGGACTTCACATTGAGTGAATAGTGTTGGCTCACCTAATGTGTCTCTGATGAACATTGATCCAGTCCGTCTGCCTGGGTATTTATATCAATAATAATGAAAATAGTAATAATAATAATAAGTGTGACAGAAGAAAAACTGAACTCGTAGCCGAGATTATCTCCTCTAAAGGGTATGGTGAACATATTTCCTGAGGCTTAATTTGGAACAGTGATGATAATTGATAATACAGAAGGGTAGGGGTTAATTAATCAAAACAAACCACCTCATGAATTTCTTTTCACTATTCTCACTTTCCACTGTTGTAGTTTACTTGTCGATTGCCAGCACAGATGCTAACGAGAAAAACCCAACATTTTACAAACGGACTGAAACACGGGGCTGGCTGGGGTAAAAGCGGGACGTCTGGTTACCCTTGGAATGAGTTAAACCCCTGCACGGTTGCATTTCAACACCAGGTAATTTAAGAAGGGGATTCCAATCTGCGCTCTGGAAGCCCTGAGGAGATGTGACCTGACGTCTCCATGGAGACAAGGGCCGACTTTGCCGGGAGTCCCAGACGCGACTCCTCAGCAGTGTGTTTTGATAAGACAGCCTGTTGCTCACCCCGGCGCTCGGCGAGGCGGGTGATTTACAGACATTAGAACCAGATTGCGCGTTCGATTTGAGTAGAACCAGCCAGGGCCTTAGCTGGCCTGATATTTCCCAAGCGGATCTTCTGGGAGATTATTTATTTATTATTTTTTCTGCACAGGTATCCTGACAAGGGCTTGAAGGATAACTTCTGCCGCAATCCAGACAACCGTCTTCGTCCCTGGTGCTTCACAGTGGATCCGAAGACGCCATGGGAGTACTGCGACATTAAAGTGTGCGGTGAGTGTGCAGAATTTACTGCTTTACCCTTCTGCTTTTACTTGAGCTGAACCCAACTATGGCAGCTGCTGTGGAATGTTGTTTGGGGGAGAAAAAAATAATAATATTGAAATTAAAAGGGTTAGCAGGGGGATGCCATTGTGGAAATAAACACAGCTGTAGGCCCACTGGACCTGTACCAACGTTTCGAAAATTATGTAGGTTGGTGTGTTTATTTTTTTAAACTTTTTTAAAAAAAGCCTCTCACTGTTCACCAGTTAATCGATTTAAACATTGTGGTAGAATATCTTTGTCCGCCTCAAACACAAAAAATACGCAGAGGGATACAGGTTTTCCATTACTTTCTGCCTCTTCCATTCCGTGGCCATCAGAATCCACGGCCGTGTCACTCTGTCAGCGCTGAGCTGTTACCTTAGCGACTGAATCTTGGCATCCTTCCTCACCATTCGCTCTCATTAACGTCATGCTCAAACCGCATGAGGTGAAGAGAGAAAAACAGAAACATTTCAGATCAAATCAAATCAGACTTTGTGTTTATAGCACATTTCACGTAGCAGTAGAAACCCAATGTGCTGTACTTGGAAACAGGTAATAAAAATAAGTAAAATGTGCTTAGGATAAGTAAAACTAAAAGGGTAGAAGACCAGCAGCAAGATAAGAATGGGAAACAGTAAGATAAAAACTGAAACTTTTTTTTATTTCCCCCCATTTCCTACCACAAACTCAGTATAGCTGTTACGTCCACTGCCTCGGCCTCCTCCTGCTGACTCAGAAGGAGAGTGCCGTGACACGTGACTCCTCAAATAACTGTGACGTCCAGCCCTCACTTCTTTCCACGCTGTAGACGCACCACCAATTACTTGCTACCTATACCATCAGAGAATGACAGCTAGAAAGTCAGCTATATCCTCGGTTTGTGCATCAACAGTCGCCGCGCCGACCAGGAGTGGCTGCTGGAGAGTGATGAGCCAATCGAAATGACCCGGCTCAAGCCCTTACCCTTCATCAGCAAGGCTGAGCCACTTGTTGCCTCCCCAGTGCGGACCTTTGGCCGTAGACAATGATGGTGCTGGGACTCAAGCTCCCCTTTGCAGGGCTACTGTCTGCTTCCTAAACGAGTGTCTTTACTGCATGAGCCACCCAGAGGCCCCGCTAATGGCAACAACAAAACTGCAAAACACAACTAAATAAATAATGGCCAAAAGGCATCTTCAGTACGAGCAAGGCATCTTTCAGTACGAACAACGCTTTAAATGTGTTCCTCAGGGTTTGTTGTAAAATGGTGACATTTGGTGAATCATCTTAAAAGAGAGCTTGACCTCAGTTCCGCATAAGCTGTGAAACCGCGCGCTGTGGGCAGAAAACTCCTCGCTGTTGGATGCTTTAGCAAAATGGTACCTCTCCACCCGGACCCTGGCTTTCCCGTCGTAATGACCGGATCCTATATCCCTCCGCCCTTGCTAGCAGATACACCAATAAATCCTGGAGAGGCCGAAGCTGGGGTCTTAAATCAAGTTGCGGTTTTGCGTGTAATGAAATCAAGACGGTGGAAGACAAAGAACAGGCTTGTTGACGGCTGTGGGTTTGTTTTGGGAGTCGACTGAAATCCTATTAGATCTGTACTCTGATAGATTATCTGTGTTTGTACCAGGAAGACTTTAAGAACTCATACACAGCTCTGAACCTTTAAATGGAACACATGAATGTGTCTTAAAAAGCTTCTGATAGACTTTAAGAACTCATACACAGCTCTGAACCTTTAAATGGAACACATGAATGTGTCTTAAAAAGCTAGTAGGGAATATTTACTTTGGTATTTAAATTTTTTTTTTTTTTGGTGTCCTGGTCAAGTTGAGAATAGTTTTGACTTGCAGTGGTGGTCTGGCAGAGTCTGAGAAAATGATTGGCCGATGGGACTGCTTAGTTTCCAGGGAGCGACTGTAATTGGTTCTGGTGTCAGTGGAGTCTCACTGCGGGAAAAAGAGGGAGTCAGTTGTGAAAGGTCACCCAAGGTCAGAAACATCCTCAGACGATGTGTGCGATCCTCCAGCTCTGGGGAGTGGAGCACGAAAGGAAATGCAATAATTTCGTCATTCTGGCGACAGTTCAGAACGTTTCTACGGGGATAACAATAGCAGGAAAAATATGTTCATACATGGAAATAATGCTGTACAAACAAGGAAAATGTATGTTCAATGTTGAAAGCGTTCGCAACAATGTTAAGATACTTGTGTGTACAGTGTGGTCCCCGCTTGGACTATTTGCTTTGGCGGAGGATGCTAACTTTAGCCATGGACTGCTCGTGGGAAACGGTTTTACTGCAGCTCTCAGCCCAGGTGATGTAGCTGTGTGTGACTGACTTCAAACCTTTTTTCCCTGAAAGGAAGAAATTTAAATGTCCAAGTAATTTCATTTTCTGATGTTTGGTCCAATCTCTGTCATTGTATTGTGTTTTTTGTGTTGCTGCGCCTTTTTATTGTGCCTGGTGCGCTGGTTTAAATCAGGGAGATTTTTCATGCCGCTGTTGCCTTGGCTTGCTCCAATGGGGTTTCAGGCCGGGGATCAATTTAAAGCTGCTTTGTGACAGCTTGTTGTAAAAAGCGCTATACAAATAAAATTGAATTGAATTGAACTGAATAATCACAGTGAGCATGACCGTAAACGTCTTGAATGCCCCCTTCTCTCTCTTTGGTGTTTTAATAAAGGGAGTTGAGTCTTTCTCGCTTTTTCTTCCTCTTTCTCTCTGCATCTGTCTGTAGCTGCTGTCTCAGCGGCTGTTATTTTTTAGTGATTTCACAAATTGAAAGTTAAATTGCCTCTCATTCTGTCACCCTCTCCCTCTCTCTCTCCTCCCCCCTCTCTCCCTCACCCACGCTCTCTCCCTGCTTTAGACTCTGACCCCGAGACCGAGATTCGCACCACAACCAAGTGCTTCCAGGATCAGGGGGAGGGGTACCGGGGCACGGTGGGGGTGACCCCCACTGGAGTGCCATGCCAACGGTGGGACTCGCAACACCCCCATAACCACTCCTATAGCCCCCAGAACTACAAGTGCAAGTACGTACGACCTCCTGAATCCACTCCTACATCCCCCAGAACTACACATTCCAGAAGATCTAGCTGGATTCATGTGCACCGGAGGCCTTTGACCCCCCACACAATGAGCTAACCCCATATGACTTTAAAAGGAAGGGGATTATGGGAATGCAGGTAACCCCATATGACTTTAATAGGAAGAGAGTCGTAAGGATAAATCAGCACATGGTTTATAGCCCGTAGTTTAGGAGGTTATGGGTGGTATCGCTGTAATGCGATGGTGTCAAACATAGTACCTCAGAGGGCTGTCTGGACGCTGGTCTGGAGAGGCCTGAGGAAAGTATATCATTATCCCATGATCCTCTGGGGCATTTTCAGTCAGAAATGTGACACATTCTCTCTTTATTTGGTCACTGTGCTGTTACTGAAGTGGCTTTGACACCTGTGCATCTGCGTTCTGGGCGACTGCTTGGTTTGTGTACAGATGTAGCTCGGGAACCTTAGATGGCCTTATACACTGCAGAAGGTCAAAAGCGGCCTGATCTGTCATCACTGCTGTCACATCTCACAGTCTTATACAGGAAGGGCAGGTCTGGGTGCTTTTGGGTCAGCCCAGTCACAAAACACCTGCTAATCAACACCTAATAAACCAATCACCATTTTCACCATGTTCCAGGTGCAGTATAAATAAATAAATTAATGAAATGAAGCTGAAGTTGCGTGTCTCTGGCTCAGGGATCTGAGGGAGAACTACTGCAGGAACCCAGATGGGTCAGACCTGCCCTGGTGCTTCACCACGGACCCAAACGTGCGGCGAGCCTTCTGCACCAACATCCCGCGATGTGAGACACAGACCCGAGAGGCTGAAGGTAAAATAACAGCAATACTATTATTACTATTATTATATTATAAAACAAGCTTTTAACCAAGGACAGGCTCAGAGATAAGGACCTCAAACTCCAGCCCTGCAGCGCCACAGCAGTTTGAGTGTTAGAGGAAGTGTGTGTCAACTCTTAATAGATAAAGCACCCTGAAACACACCTTCAAAACACAGGGTTTACGAAGGGCCCATAAACCCTGCTGCTCTGCAGACATTAAAAGCAGGGATCCCAAACCTCAGGGCTGAGGCAGTGCTGGCTGCTTTTAATGTCTCACACAGTTACCCAAACCTCAGGGCTGAGGCAGTGCTGGCTGCTTTTAATGTCTCACACGGTTACCCAAACCTCAGGGCTGAGGCAGTGCTGGCTGCTTTTAATGTCTCACACGGTTACCCAAACCTCAGGGCTGAGGCAGTGCTGGCTGCTTTTAATGTCTCACACGGTTACCCAAACCTCAGGGCTGAGGCAGTGCTGGCTGCTTTTAATGTCTCACACGGTTACCCAAACCTCATAAACCTGTGTTTTCCTGCAGTCATAAAAACCCTGTGCGTTTGCATTCTCTGCTGTCAGCTGTTTCCGACATTCCCTCTCCCTGTCTCCGGCTCTTCCCTGCTTTCCTGTCCCGCGCGGTCCGCAGGGGTGTCGGTAACCTCGTTCTAGGAGCCAGGTGCGCTCTCTTCCTCAGACCTCCAGCCAGGGGCAAATTTAACTATCCCTGTGCCGAATACATACCTCTGCTCTCCAGCAAAACGCACTGCAGTAATGACAAACCCCATGTCTTATAGGGCCAGCCATGTCATTTACACAACACAAGTTACTTATCTCATTTTACATATATTACACATGAATAAATATGCCAATTCAGTTAACAATGTAACTAATAATCTCATGAGGAGTGGAGACAGTGGTGAAAATCAGCACACACAGCCCTCCACTGTACTGAGGTCAGTGCTTTGCTTCCTTAACGTGGTGAAAATCAGCACACACAGCCCTCCACTGTACTGAGGTCGGTGCTTTGCTTCCTTAACGTGGTGAAAATCAGCACACACAGCCCTCCACTGTACTGAGGTCGGTGCTTTGCTTCCTTAACGTGGTGAAAATCAGCACACACAGCCCTCCACTGTACTGAGGTCGGTGCTTTGCTTCCTTAACGTGGTGAAAATCAGCACACACAGCCCTCCACTGTACTGAGGTCGGTGCTTTGCTTCCTTAACGTGGTGAAAATCAGCACACACAGCCCTCCACTGTACTGAGGTCAGTGCTTTGCTTCCTTAACGTGGTTAAAATCAGCACACACAGCCCTCCACTGTACTGAGGTCAGTGCTTTGCTTCCTTAACGTGGTGAAAATCAGCACACACAGCCCTCCACTGTGCCGAGGTCAGTGCTTTGCTTCCTTAACTCTCTTTTGCTCTCTTGGTTGTGCTTGCCAGATTGTACTTTGTAGCCATGCAGTTATATGATAGTTACATTGTTAGATTAGCATGCGCTTCCTCTGAAACCCTACATTAAACAATTAGCTTGCACATCTACCGAAATCCTCTATTGCTGGATTAGCTTGCACATCTACTGAAACCCTCTGTTGCTGGATTAGCATGTACATCTACTGAAACCCTCTGTTGCTGGATTAGCATGTACATCTACTGAAACCCTCTATTGCTAGATTAGCCTGCACATCTTCTGAAACCCTCTGTTGCTGGATTAGCATGTACATCTACTGAAACCCTCTGTTGCTGGATTAGCATGTACATCTACTGAAACCCTCTGTTGCTGGATTAGCATGTACATCTTCTGAAACCCTCTGTTGCTGGATTAGCATGTACATCTACTGAAATCCTCTGTTGCTGGATTAGCTTGCACATCTACTGAAATCCTCTATTGCTTGATTAGCATGTACATCTTCTGAAACCCTCTGTTGCTGGATTAGCATGTACATCTTCTGAAACCCTCTGTTGCTGGATTAGCATGTACATCTACTGAAACCCTCTGTTGCTGGATTAGCTTGCACATCTACTGAAACCCTCTGTTGCTGGATTAGCATGTACATCTACTGAAACCCTCTATTGCTAGATTAGCATGTACATCTACTGAAACCCTCTATTGCTAGATTAGCATGTACATCTACTGAAACTTGATGCCAGCCACTACTCTTTTTTTTTTACTGTATGGGCCACCAGCTGAGCTGCATCCAGAGTCGACTCTCATACAGTTGTATACATTGTACATCAGAATAACTGACTTAATTTTTATGAAGTTGTCACTGTGGTAGCTTCACTTTTCTTTTGGGAGCCTTTTCTCAATGAAAACTTTAAGTGTAAAAATGTTTTTATCATTATCATCATTATTATTGAGTCACCACTAATTACACTGCGGTCCCTGAGACAAAATGTATGTTTAACCACAAGTAAGCCCTTTTCTGAGTGTGCTTATTTTAAGAAAAGATGGACGTGAGAACAAAATCTGCAGCCCACTGAAAATGAACCAGCTTTGACAAATGACAGCATGTTCTGGTTTTCTTTTACGATTCCCATTTGGAAGGCTATGAGCAGATGGAGGCTAAAGTCAATTGCTCTCAGACTCTCACTGGGGCATCCTGGGAAATGCGGTTTGAGAAATGGGCTTTTTCCTCTTCCAGACTGTTACGAAGGCATCGGTGAGAAGTACAGAGGACAGCTATCCAAAACCAGATCTGGTGTCCCCTGTGCATTGTGGGAGGACCACAGTAAAAGGTATGGAATCTCAATGTAATCTCACCCCTTCATACCCTACAAGCAACTAATGAGGATGTCAGTGAGGTTGTGATGTCACAGAATGGAGTTCCAGATGGAGTTCCATCTCCATGGACACGCAACCAGGTCCCACAGTTTTTTCCTATCTCTGAATGTTGGGAATTCTCTGGAAAACTTTCTCATGGACACATCCAAGGACTCATCTCAGCCACTGCACAAAAACACCCAGCAGATGTCACATCACAAGTTGCCATCCTGTTACTTCAATTTGGAATCAAAACAAGCATGTTTTTAATTTATTTTTTAATACTTTACCTTGAGCTACATTCAATCAGACATATTTAAGTCCCCTTAAGGACGTATACTGTTTAACTTCAGAGTGAAAAGGTCTTCCAAAGTATTCCAAAGGTCTCAAATAACATACTCAAAAAAGGTTATGTTGAAAGTCCATGTTTATTAAATTCATATACCTTTAAAGATACTAAATGTGTTTGATTTCAGAAGTTCCAGATACATAAATACGTTCTGCAGTTTCTTACCACTCAGACACATTTTTACATGTATACATTTTTTGTTACTTTTTAATTAAAACTAATTACTTTTTATTATAAAGACCAACAAATATTGCATGTCCTCAGTAGATTGCTGGGTTGTCCTGTACAGTGGCTTCAAACCTCTTGTGTTAATTTTCATCAAAGCAGGACCTACAGAGACACAGTGAACTGTTAATGAGAGAACGCAGGTCCACAATTCCAGCCTGTTACCTGTGTTTTCATGGCTCACCACCTTTTCCAGACTGCGGTCAAAACGTCACTGAAACCTGCAGGCTGTGGAAGCTCAGAGCTGCGTGGGGCACAGCACTCCTGAGGGATGAGAGCTAGCGTGAATGGATAGACTGTCAGCTCATATTTATCTGCCCAACTTGAGAAAATAAGCCCCTTTGACTGTCTTCCAAGGAAGAAAAACTCTGGAGTATACGCCATAGCGTATACTCCAGGCCATAACAGGGGGGGCACATTTAATTTCTGTTTGAGTGTGGCTGTTAGCATTTCTTAATTTACAAAAAATTGCAAGGCAATGATAGCGCAGCTGGTGGGACATGTTCCAGAGGTGACCTACGACCTCAGGAAGTTCTTGCGTGGGCCTCTTGGCGGGGCAGATCAAAGCCAGTCAGCTCCTTAATTTGGCCGGCGTCCAGCGGGTCTGCCTCCGCTGGGTCAGACGTCAGCCCTGGAGAAACCTCGGGGAGCGCTTGTTTACGTTTGTGAGAGACGTGAAATTATCATTCCTCTTGAGTAACTCAGCAGCTTGTTCTGTCCATACAGTTTTCTTGGACTTTAACCCTCCCCCAGTCAAAGTCCCCTTTGTAACCGCTGTGGGAGGAGGAGAAGAGGGAAGATTATTGGATGAGGCAGAGGGCTTTTTCTGTCCCGAATCGAAAGCAGAGATTTTACAAAAGAGCCTGGCTTATGAACATAATTGAGCCTGTAGTGGAGTCTGTCTCCAATCCTGGAGGACTGCAGAGATGGCTGAATTTGGGTGTGTTTCAGGACTTACATGATTTAAGTTGTTGATTGGCTTGAGTCCAGAACCATGACTTTCGATTGAAAGGAAACTAAAATAACCTGCAGACACTGCGGCCCTGCAGGACTGGAGTTAAACCTGCAGACACTGCCCCCTCCAGGGCTGGAGTTAAACCTGGATACAATGCAGCCCTCCAGGGCTGGAGTTAAACCTGCATACACTGCACCCTCCAGGGCTGGAGTTTACCTACAGACACTGCAGCCCTCCAGGGCTGGAGTTAAACCTGCATACACTGCACCCTCCAGGGCCGGAGTTAAACCTGCAGACACTGCAGCCTCCAGGGCCAGAGTTTGACACTTTTGCTGCTGGGCACTTCTGCTTTGCCTTATCAGGCTCCCAGATTCAGTCAGTATTAGCACTGCAGGTTCCCATCAGAGCACTTTCATATCTCCCAGAAGGCTCTTCAAAAAAAGCGCCCTGACTCCTCCATGTATGGAATTTTTATCTGAAGGAATAAATCATAGATATCATATCGTGACTGCACAGTTCAAGCAGAACATGACCTTGTCAATGACCATATTGTGCGGCATGCAGGCAGCCATCATTACTCAATGAAACTATGCATCCTGGGTTCCTTCCCAGTTCAGCAAAGGGTTGCGCTTTTCCCCTGGAGTTTTCTTGCGTTGCCTCACCCTTCATTCACATACCAGCGCATTTCTGTTTAGCAGAGAAGAGAATAATGTCACCTTCCAAAAATGTAGCCAATCACCAATTAGTATTTTTAGACAAGGACAGCTTTGATTGGTTTATCATTCCCATTAAAGGTAAAAAGGGGCCAAAGTGCTGCTGGTAATTGTGGAATCAGCAGAGATGGTGCTCGACTCCAGGCAAGCAGTTAATGTAAGGCATCTACTGTAAGGCAATGCTCAGTGAATTACTTCCAGATGACAATATGTAGTGCCAGTGGCCATTTCTATACACAGCTTTATGCAGAAATTAAACAAGGGAAATAGAGACTTAGAAATCTGGCATTCAAAGCAGGAAGATAATTGT
The DNA here is from genome assembly GCA_019788955.1 of Albula glossodonta. Lineage (NCBI taxonomy): Eukaryota > Metazoa > Chordata > Actinopteri > Albuliformes > Albulidae > Albula > Albula glossodonta. The sequence continues at coordinate 3,580,305 of JAFBMS010000127.1, read as the reverse complement.
CAACATAAAGTACTGATGGGTGACTGAAACATCATGACTCAGAAAATGGGATAGAACTATCATATTTTTCAGTTATCTCAATGAATTGAACACATTGTGCTGTTGTCAGCAGTTGGGCAGTGGAGGATCTTGGTGCAGTCGAAAATCTTTGATGCCAGCTGCCTGTGTTTTTGAGTGCAGTGAGGCGTTTTGTCTCAGTAAGACGATCTTTGTTGCCAGCTCTACCTGTTTTTTTTATAAGCAGTGGGGTAATAGAGGATCTTGTTGTTTTAGAGGATCTTTAATGCCAGCTCTCTATGTGTTTGTGTGAAGTAGGGCAGTGGAGGATATTGTAGCAGTATCACATCTCTGTGTGTTTGTGTGAAGTGATGCAGTAGAGGATCTTGTAACCATAGAGGATCTTTGTTGACAACTCTGTTTTTCTGTGCGACAGGTAAAGGATCTTTGATACCAACATTATGTGTGTTTGTGTGCAGTTGGGCAGTAAAGGATCTTGCTTCAGTGGAAGATCTTTGATGTCAGCCCTTTACTTTCGTTGCTGTGGGGAAGCAGAGGATCTTAGTGTAGTAGAGGATGTTTGTGTGTTGTCAGGCAGTAAAGGATCTTGGAGTCATAGAGGATCTTTGATGCCTGCTCTCTGTGGGTTTGTGTGCTACGGGGCAGTAGGTGATCTTTTGTTTGAGAGAGTATCTTTGATGCCATCTCTCTTTTTTTTTTGCCTACTGTTTGGCAGTCGCGGATCTTGTTGAATTAGACAATCTTTGATGCCAGCTCTCTTTGCTTCAGTGTACTATTGGGCAGTAGAGGATCTTGTTATGTTAGACAATCTTTGATGCCAACTCTCTTTCTGTTCGTGTACTGTGGGGCATCAGAGGATCTTGTCTCAGAAGAGGATCTTTGATGACAGCTCTTAATATTGTGTGTCCTGTTGGGCAGTAGAGGATCTTGTGCCTGAGATGAGCTTTGATGGCACCGCTCTGTGTGTTTGTGTGCAGAGGGGACCGGGAGGTCTCAGCGTCAGCGGCAGGCCTGGAGATGAACTACTGCAGGAACCCAGATAAGGATAAACACGGACCCTGGTGCTACACCAACAGCTCCTCCATACCCTGGGACTACTGCATGATACAGCCCTGTGAGTGATACACACACATACATATACACACGCATACACACTCACACACACATGCACACACACACATACATATACATACGCACACACACGCTCTCTCACACACACACAAACATAAACACACACACTCACACAAACACGTTTACACATATATACACATATAAAATTATACAATGTAATAATTTTACATTCTACAAAGTATGCAAAGCATTTTTTTGAAATGTAAGAAATGTGTATTCTGCAAATTGTACTGCAAATCTCTGCATTTCTTCAAATTCAGTTCTACATTTGGTCCACAAAAGACTCATGCATCAATTCCCATTGTTTTTGGATGCCTGCTAACATTTGGTGCATTAAATCACAGAAAAGGAGAGTAAACTTTAGTAGCAGTTTGCTGATTTAGCTAGGCTTTACAGAGAATGTTTATGAAGCATTAGAGAGCCAGAGAGATTTACTGCAGGGGGACCAGGCAGATTTGGATCTTGATTAAAATGTAAATTCCTTGAACATGATGACCGTGGCTGTAGTTTTCTTTGGAGGGAGGTTTTTGGGGAAAACGAGGGTGTTGTGGTTTTGTTTAACAGCTCTGCTCAGATGTTTCATACGGTCTTTGAAACATGCCGAACATAAGAGTTTCTTTGAGTTTATTGACGTGCTCGATCAGCGTTCGTTATTGGGAAATTCTTTGCTTGGCTTTGATGAATTTTCATGGAAATGTCCTGCATGTTGAGTATTTATTAGTTTGAGCTTGTAAATAATCTTAATGGAAAAACATCTCAGCCATAGAGAATGTCTTAGTTATAGACTCATGCAGCATGCGTTTGTCGTATCCATTATTGTTTTACACAGCTGGGAATCCTGTGAGTCTGACGCTTCTCTTTACTCATCAGCAACTGTATTGCAGATTTGTGTGGGATTACATGTCATGTTTGTGGGCATTAGTCTATAACTATGAAGGTACCTCTGTAGTAGCCAGGGTCCTCCCCAAAGAACGGAAGAGCCATCATGTACCCTTTCTGACACCACTGTGTAAACTTTTCCTTGTGAAATGATTTCACTGCAAACAAGAAAACACATGATTTGGCACTTTATTAATTAATCTTTGCAAGCACATATTCAGATTTTAATGTACAATTTACACAGTGTAACCCACTACATTGTCAATCAACTTCTGGGTACAATTCTACTTTAAAATGCCTCATCATAAATGTTTTTGGTGATTACTGCTAACTGTCATCATGAAATTTAAACTATTTTGTTGTTTGTCATTTCAGGTAAACTGTCCTCGAACACAGTTCCTCCAAAAAGTGAGTTTTTGGTTCAGCTACTGTCCACATCCAGGGTGGCCTCACATGTTTCTCTCTAATCCAAGTTATTGCAGAACCATTGCTTAGTCCTTGTTTTAATTTTTACATTTTGTTTGCCATTTTTTCCTGGGGTGGGCAAGGAGAGCTACACTTTATTTAATCTGATTTCATGCCAGCTTCTGCTCATATTTATTTAAATTAGCCGTTTATGCGATTTGACACTTAAGATACATTTCTTGATAAGTTTATGAATGACAGCCAAAGACTTTCCAGGTCAACATGTGAAAAAAATCTTACCCTGACCTATTCTGTGAGTGAATTGGCTCTGATGGTGTATGCACCCAATATATTATTTTAGCCAAGTTAGAAACAAAAATCTGATGCAAAAATATATACTTCAGCCCTCCCAGATGTAGTCTGCCCACCCTGCTTTCCATGTGCTGTTTTTATGGTGGCCCCAGGTACTGTTCTGTGATGGGAGGTGAGTATTTTAGCTGTTTTTAACGGTGCTTCTGCTGTGTTTTTCTTGTTCAAGGCGACACACCAAAGGCCTCCTGCTTTTATCATAAAACTACGAGGATTGTGGGGGGGGCTCCAGTCCGAACGAAAGACGGGAGCTGGATGGTTAGCATACAGAAAGGGTACGGGTCTTTTGAGAAGTCTTTGCATCTTCACCACAATGCTGAAATGATAGTGTACCCAATGTCAATTGTTACACACTGAAAGCAGTGTTTGTATGATTGGTTACACTGCACTGGTGTGAGGGTGATGTGGTGCTGTTGTTATGGTGTTGTTGGTGTTGTGGTGTGTTTGTGTGAGGGTGATGTGTTGGTGGTGATGTGGTGATGTTGTTGGTGTTGTGTTGGTGTGAGGGTGATGTGGTGCTGTTGTTGCGGTGATGTGGTGATGTTGTTGGTGTGTTGGTGGTTTTGTGTTGGTAGTGTTTGCGGTGCGGTGGTGATGTGTTGTGATGTGTTGTGTTGGTGTGAGGGTGATGTGGTGTTGTTTTGGTGATGTTGTTGGTGTTGTGTTGGTGTGAGGGTGATGTGTTGGTGTTGTTGGTGTTGTGTTGGTGTGAGGGTGATGTGGTGCTGTTGTTGCGGTGATGTGGTGATGTTGTTGGGGTGAGGGTGTTGTGGTGTTGTGTTGGTGTTGTGTTGGTGTTGTTGGTGTTGTGTTAGTGTGAGGGTGATGTGGTGCTGTTGTTGGTGGTGTGTTGGTGTGAGGGTGATGTGTTGGTGGTGTTGTTGCGGTGTTGTTGGTGTTGTGTTGTGTTGGTGTGAGGGTGATGTGGTGCTGTTGTTGCAGTGTTGGTGGTGTTGTTGGTGTTGTGTTGGTGTGAGGGTGATGTGGTGCTGTTGTTGCAGTGTTGGTGGTGTTGTTGGTGTTGTGTTGGTGTGAGGGTGATGTGGTGATGTTGTTGCTGTTGTGTTGGTAGTGTTGTTGCGATGTTGTTGGTGATGTTGTTGGTGTTGTGTTGGCGTGGGGGTGATGTGTTGGTGTTGGTGTTGCGGTGTTGTTGGTGTTGTGGTGTGTTGGTGTGAGTGTGATGTGTTGGTGTTGTTGGTGTTGTGTTGGTGTGAGGGTGATGTGGTGATGTTGTTGGTGTTGTGTTGGTGTTGTGGTGTTGTGTTGGTGTGAGGGTGATGCGTTGGTGGTGTTGTTGCAGTGTTGTGGTGTTTTGGTGTTGTGTTGGTGTGAGGGTGATGTGTTGGTGATGTGTTGGTGTTGTGGTGTTGTGTTGGTGGTGGTGTTGCGGTGTTGTTGGTGTTGTGTGGGTGACGGTGTGAGGGTGATGGGGTGCTGTTGTTGCGGTGATGTGGTGATGTTGGTGTGAGGGTGTTGTGGTGTTGTGTTGGTGGTGTTGTTGTGTTGTGTTGGTGTGAGGGTGATGTGGTTTTGTGTTGGTGTTGTGGTGGTGTTGTGTTGGTGGTGGTGTTGTTGGTGATGTGTTGTGTTGGTGTGAGGGTGATATTGTGCTGTTTTTCTCCTGTTTGCAGTGACATGCATTGGTGTGGAGGCTCGCTCTTGCGCGAGAAGTGGGTTCTCACCGCCCGTCAGTGCTTCTCCTCATGGTGAGGTCATATTTCTGTCATCCATGTGTACCCAGGTTGGAAAAATGTTTTTAGTGCAGTATTAAGCAGAAAATCTTATCCTCATACTTGGCACCTCAACTACATGACATGTTCCAGCAAAGTATCAAGAACATTTTTAAATCATACTTCGATGGATTCCCAGGGTGTCCATATGTATCTTTGAGGATTTATTTCAGGTCATACTGTCTTGACTCGTTGTTTCTTCAGAATATTATATTTCAAACTGAGAAACTGTGCTTTAAAAGTAATGTAAAAAAATGGAAATCGATGGCCAGTGTTTTGGTTAAAGTGAAATTTTAAAGTTTACATTTTGTATTCAGTTCTCGGCTTCTTCTGGTCTGAAAGGTATACCTGATTTGAATCAAACTGAACTGAATCGAACTGCACTGAATCTCTGCTCTGCAGCGTTCCTGACCTGAGTAAGTACAGAGTGTGGGCAGGCTTCCTGCACCTGAATGACTCGGGGGGCGAGGCCTCCAGCAAACAGGAGCTACGCATCGCCCACATCATCTGCGGCCCTGAGGGCTCCAACCTGGCCCTGCTCAAACTCTCACAGTGAGTCACTCACTAACTCACTCATCACATCACTCTCCTCATAGTGAGTCACTCACTAACTCACTCATCAGCTTACTCTCCTCACAGTGAGTCACTCACTAACTCACTCACCAGATTACTCTCCTCACAGTGAGTCACTCACTAACTCACTCACCAGATTACTCTCCTCACAGTGAGTCACTCACTAACTCACTCACCAGATTACTCTCCTCAAAGCGAGTCACTCACTAACTCACTCATCATATCACTCTCCTCACTTTCTCACTCACTCACTCTCACAGTCATTGTCAGTCACTCACCCACTCTCAGTCGTTCTAACCCACTCACTCACTCTCCCAAGCTTTCTTTGGCTCTGATGGTGTATTTAGTTCACCAGATCTGGGCCATTGCAGTTTAATTTTGCTAGCCTTTGTGGAAAGTGTGGATCTCAGTAATCCCCAGGGTCTGAACAGTAAGTTATAACCAGTAACATCAAGTCATTCAGGTGTCAGGTGAGTGTGGAGGAGCTGTGTGTCTAACAGATGGCACCCCTGAGAGTGTGACCCGTGTGTCTGTCCTGTCCCCAGGCCCGCTCTGATGGGGGACCGTGTCAGCACCATCGCGCTGCCTGTCTCGGGCTGTGCCATGAAGGAGGGTGTCACCTGCACCATGTACGGGTGGGGAGAGACCCAAGGTAACGCCCCCTGCAGGCCAAATCCGGCACAGCAACACAATGCAGTCTAAGAAATTTATGATGGTATTTAAGATGATTAAGTAGTACTTTTAAATAATAAAAATGTCCTGCATGTTTTAATGAAGTAAAATAATTAATTTACATGTTTGTATCAATGTAATTAACCAACCTATTTAAGCTGTTAGAAATTCACTAACAGATGTGCAAATGAAGGTGTTTGTGTGTAAGTATGAAGGAAAGCTGTTTATATAAGCCCTATCCATAACAATTGGGCTTCTGTCTTACTGTGGCTTAGACTTTAATTAAAGTTCCTGTTGCTGTTTTGTCCCCTATTATTGCTCATTTTAAGAATTCAGTCGAATGGAAATGCCTTAGCAAACACCCTCACACTGGAGTAATAACCCTACCATGAGTCATGCCTGCAGTCAGCCAATCACAGTGTGTTTATATCAGGTCTGGTCAGATCCAGCGCTGCGTTTTACGGCTCAGCCCGCTCTAATGGTGCATGAGAGCTGCAGGGAGCTCCAGCCAGCAAACTCCCCCCTGGGACTGCAGAGCAGGGAGAACTGGGCTAATAATTTGGGCCCGTGTACCCAGAGTGCTGATCTGGGGTCAGCTTGCCCTGTCCATATCCTAACTTTGTCCATTTTGAGCTAAATGGCTAAGCTGATCCTACATTAGTGCTGCTTCTGGAGACACAGGCTTTCAGTCTTAAACCTGAGGGATACACCTTCAAGTCAGAGTGTGACCCAGTGTGAAGCATTAGCCTCAGAGTGTAGTGGAGCAGGGCCTAGCCCTGAAGCGGACCCCTAACTCTGGGCTCTCCTGTGTTTTGCGCTAAGGGACGGGACATGAAGGAGTGATGAAGGCCGTACAGCTGCCGATGGCGAGCGGGGAGAAGTGCTACGAGCTCCACAGCAGAAACATCCCCACCCCTGAGAGCAGGATCTGCGCGGGAGGCAGGAAGAGCGAGGGAGCGTGTGACGTGAGTCTCCCAGCGTGCTTTACATGCTCACAGGGCCCAGTCAACTGTACCTGGCCTCCCGCTGGGTTACAGCCCTGCTGTGTCTGCTGGGTTATAGCCCTGCTATGTCTGCTTGGTTACAGCCCTGCTGACTCTGCTGGGTTATAGCCCTGCTATGTCTGCTGGGTTACAACCCTGCTGTCTCTGCTGGGTTATAGCCCTGCTGTCTCATTCCCTCTTTCTCCCTCTCACTCTCTCCTTCTCACCATCTCTCTGTAATCTACTCTCTCACCCTCTGTGTTGTCTGTCTCCCTCCCTTTCTCTCTTTTTCTTTCTCCATCTCTCTCAATCTCTCTCCCTCTCTCTCCATCTCTCTCTGTCTTTCCCATGCCAGCCTGCAGATGCCACGCAGAGAGTAGCTCAGTTGGTATTTGTGTGGCAGAGCTCCATGTTAAAGCAGCTTTCTGTGGGGCATCAGAGGGTTTGGACTGTAGCCCCGGTGCAGCCCTGAGGACCTGCAGTTTAAACATGCTGTCCTGCAGTTTAAACACATAACTGAGGTCCTGTCTCTCGACACCCGTTACAGACTCCGCACCACCTTCTCGAATTCTCAGATGAGTTGATTAACATTAATGGTGTACCTTTCTGCAAAGTGTAACCTGACTGCCATTCCAACCACACACGTGTTAAACCTGGATTAGAGGTTACATGTGAAGAGAAGATTTCTAAGCTTGTAAATCCCCTTCACAGAGACAACACCATAAAAGCCTTTTTCTCAAAACCACAGTTTACTGAAGCTCAGGGTTTAGCAGGGCTTCAGTTGTCCATATTTGGAGCTGTATGTTAGGAAGGTGTGTTTCTTTCAGCAGGACGGAAAAGTGAAGAGTTTAGTGGTGATAAAACCCAACTGATTATGATGGAGCATGTTACAAGTATTTATTTACTGTGCTTCACTGCTTTCACTCCTTTGCAGGTGTTTTCTGTTTTGGGGGGAATCACTGTGGTAGGGGCTAATAGTGGCTAATCCATCTTATCCCCCCCCCCCCACAGGAGGACTACGGCGGGCCTCTGGTGTGCCAGGAGGGGGGGGGTAAAGTCATTTTGGGCGTCAGCATCCACGGAAGGGGGTGTGCGCTGGCCAATAGGCCGGGGATCTTCGTCAACCTGCCCTTCTACACGGACTGGATCTACAAGGTCTACAGGCACTACTCCCACCCGGAGGAGAACCAGTAGGGGACAGGTTTCCAGTCCCCTGTCTGAATGGCCGTGAGAAAGACAGACTAAGAAAAAGAAATAGATTCTGACATCTGTGATGTTAAAGACTTTGTTTTTAATAAAACCCTAATTAGGGTTTATTGTTTTTTTTTTTTTGGCCATTCATCATTCCCGTGTCGGCAGCGTTCCGTAACCAGCGCTGGCTCAGAATACAGCAGACCAGATCCCCAGGACATAAAGATGTTTGCGTGGAAAATGAATGATAGGGGTCAGGAGGAACGCTGGGAATCTGAAGTGTTTCTCAGAGCGGCATGCTAAACTGTGTGAAGCGTTTCTCAGAGCGGTATGCTAAACTGTGTGAAGCGTTTCTCAGAGCGGTATGCTAAACTGTGTGAAGCGTTTCTCAGAGCGGTATGCTAAACTGTGTGAAGCGTTTCTCAGAGTGGTATGCTAAACTGTGTGAAACGTTTCTCAGAGCGGCATGCTAAACTGTGTGAAGCGTTTCTCAGAGCGGCATGCTAAACTGTGTGAAGCGTTTCTCAGAGCGGTATGCTAAACGGTGTGAAGCGTTTCTCAGAGCGGTATGCTAAACTGTGTGAAGCGTTTCTCAGAGTGGTATGCTAAACTGTGTGAAACGTTTCTCAGAGCGGCATGCTAAACTGTGTGAAGCGTTTCTCAGAGCGGTATGCTAAACTGTGTGAAGCGTTTCTCAGAGCGGTATGCTAAACGGTGTGAAGCGTTTCTCAGAGCGGTATGCTAAACTGTGTGAAGCGTTTCTCAGAGCGGTATGCTAAACTGTGTGAAGCGTTTCTCAGAGCGGCATGCTAAACTGTGTGAAGCGTTTCTCAGAGCGGCATGCTAAACTGTGTGAAGCGTTTCTCAGAGCGGCATGCTAAACTGTGTGAAGCGTTTCTCAGAGCGGCATGCTAAACTGTGTGAAGCGTTTCTTAGATCGGCATGCTAAACTGTGTGAAGCGTTTCTCAGAGCGGTATGCTAAACTGTGTGAAGCGTTTCTCAGAGCGGTATGCTAAACTGTGGCACACTGTCAGCTATGATGAAGGACAGAACCTTGCTCTGCTGATTTTTAAAAAAATGTATGTTTTTGGCACATGGTCAAAGCTGTGCGCATCTCTCAGTGGGCTCTCCTGCAATGCTTCCTGCAGGTGGAAACTTTTCTTTCCATGTACAAATGAAAGCCCCGAGTTCAACGCAAACCAATCCTTAACTTTGCATAACAAATTTCAGCAAGTACTCTTCTGTTCTCTGTGAAAAAAAGAGCTAATTTCTGCAACTACTGAACTTGAGGTAATGGGTCAGTCATGAAAACATTTACTTCATGGGTACCTGGGGTTCCTTTCATCAGTAAATATCAGAAAAATAAAAGCAAAACAAAAATCCTGTTTCCAGGCCATGTAACGCCTGATATGGGATCCTCAAAGTAAGTGCAGATAGCGTATCGTAAACCTCCTCCTCAGCTTCCCCACAAGTTAACCCACCCAGAAAGCACGAGCAGATGTTTCAAACTGCCCTGATATAAAAAGCATTTTCCATACAGCGCCCCCCACCCCCCACAACAAGAGTGTTCTGATCGATTCATGCAGCAGAGTTCCTGATAAGATTTTAATCCTGATCTGATGTATCTGTCGTGTGAAAGCGCTTAAAAGGAGCGCTTTGATTCATATGACCTCTTTAGATGGAAAGGCTGCATTTTTCTGTTCAGAGTTAAGGACTGGCAGAAATGTGGCCTGCTTTGAAACGTATCCTTATGTGTGTTATGGATCTGTGTGTTATGAATGTGGCTGATGTAATGAAATGATATGCACCACACTGATGGTGAAGGGAGGTTTGATGGTGGCAGTAGTGCTTGGTAAGATATGTGTTTTAAGTCTTGTGTTTGTCTCCTGAATGTACTTGAACATGTCTAAAGCCAAATGACAATTAACAGCCTGAATTTACGCAACTTTAGTCCTTACTTTCACCCCCAGTCAAAAGCAGAATATTTGTCCTTATCTAACTGCGAATGTAAAAACTTGCATTTCTATGTAAGTTAACATTAAGACGAAGTGAGTTTGGTTCATTTACGACTCCAGTTTCTAATTTTATAACGCTTCTCTATCATGCCACACTATGCGGTTAGTTCTGGATTTCAATTCAAATTGAGCACTGTGTTGTGTTTAGTCTGTAGGTTTATGAGTGTATTACTGACGCTCAGTAATATTTGGTAGGTCTTATAGATCTGTATTATGAAAAAGTTGTCAAGTTAAATGGCTTCTCCATTGTCAACAACTATTTTAGGTTTTCCCATATATATACTGTATATATATATATTTTGTGCTGATTTGGCCTCATTAATAGCCATATGAGTTTTCTGCTGTATCATTACTGTTGACAGAGGGTGCTTGCACACTGACATTTTGTGAGTGCTGGTAAGCGAAGATTTCATTTCTAACAATCAAAAAATTTTATTCACATAATCACATTCCTGAGAGTTAAAAATCACATTTATGAAAAAAAGGAAAAGCAATCAAAAATAACCTTTGTCAAATGTAATGAAATTTTCCAGTAGGAGTTGTCTGGAAAACTGCTTCCTGTTTCCTCTAAAGCCACACCCACAGAGGCGGTGAGGAAGGAAGGTAACCATGGCTACGGGAGGTGAGCAGCAGGTAAAAGTGCCTGTCCCACGGGGGGGTGGGGGGGTCAGAGTTTAGCTGGTGGCTCTTATGAGTTGGATGTCAAAGCCACACCTCACCCCACCTGGGTAAAATACTCATTTCAAATTTAACTCTTTAGATGGCAGTAAAACGGTAAAGTTACTGAAGTGTAATGTTCTCTTCTGCAACTTTGAATGAAGCCTCTTACTGACTAATGCATATGGTGATACAAAATAAGTTTATTTGCTCTCGATATCAGTAAAAATGGAGATGTAGATGAGCTGTTTGACCCAAAGGGGTCACACAGTGTGACAGTGACGCTCGCTAATGGCTCTCACACATTATACTGTGTGCTCTGAGCTTTATGGCTCAGTCTGTCTCACTGCAGTGTGAGGGGATTCTGTACATGAAATGTATACTTTTCTCCCCAGGAAAAAGTTCCAAAGTACAGAGATACATTTTTTTAAAATATTCTTGTTAGTTTTTGTTTCTTTAAAATAAGAATACTGAATTGGGACGGTCAGTGTCTGGTGACTGTTAGGGTTGAATATTTCTGAATGTATGTTTTTGCTTGTGTATTGATATAATCTGCTAATGAAAGGGCTAGAATGTGGTCACAGGTCATTCTGTTCCTCTCTGAAGCGAGCCGCTGTATGTGGTGTGTTTCTGGCGGTCAGAACGTGGTGTGTGACCATGTGTGGATGGGGCGTAGCATCTGTGAGTCAGAGGCCTGCGCAGTGCAGTGTGTTGGGTGGATCATTCAGAGTCTCACTGAGCCCTGCATCTTTACAAAAAAATTTGGCAGTTTGAGTTGAAGGCCTTCCAAAAACAATCCACCGAGGAAATCATTTATCTAATCCGTGTCAGTTAGACCAAATATTGTCTTATTAAAACTGGATTCTACATATTTTCACTGAAAGTGTGCATGATGGCGATCGTCCTAGATCATGTGAAGGGATCTCCATTTTGAATCAATGCCTGTGTTGATTTTTCACATTAACACGATAACATTTTTATTAACAAAAAAAAAGTTATCTTATTGGTCAAAGATCATCATCAGTTAAGATGAAAAATGATTTGAAGAATCATTTGGAATTTCTGAAACATGCAGTACAGAGAAAAACAGGGTTAGACAGAGAAGCAGACCAAATATGTCGCCTCTCTCAGAAGAATCATGGCTTTCAGGGAAATAATGTCAGGTATTTCTGCAGCCAAAGGAAACACAGCGGCCTGTTTCACATCACACTGAAGTATTGTGCTTATTGTGCTGCTGTGAGTTGTAGTAGTTCCTCCAGTCCGCAGTCTCAACCCACTCCTGTGTGTATCTCAGCGTGGGGGTGACTCCAGCACCCAGGCTTGACTGATAATCACCCAGGTGAAACAGATTATCTGACATGCCTTAACCTTTCAGACTCCTAAAAAGGCATGTAGATCGCGGACCCATTTCAAAATAACTGTCCACTTTTTCTGATGCTAAAAACCAAATTTTTCTTCCAAATGACTGCATGTCTTGGTTAGTAACATGTTTTGCTGAAAATTCTCAGTTTCAGTGTTTCAGTTTTTTACTAGCATCTAAAGGACGCAAGCTTTTCAGATTAGTTTTTGACCAGAATCTATGGGCTAAATGCCCCTCAACACAGAGGAAAGTGTAACTCATAGCACACAAAACCGTCACACATCACCACAGTCCACCTTTCCAGACCCACCATTCCTGACAGGCGAAAAGAGTGCTGTGAAGAAACGGGCCGTATGTAGGGGAACATACAGCATGGCAGCATCAGAGATAGCTCACTAAAAGACGGCTGCATGACTGTGTGTACATTCACACCTCCGCAAAGAGAGAGCATAAGTTGCACTAAAAATTACATAATGTATTAGCCACTATATAGTTACCATTTGCCATTTTTGTGTGCTTCACTTGCACTAAAAATCGTAAACTTCAGTGTTAGTGAACAGTTGAGGAGAGCCTCATGCACTGAGTGAAGTCATGCACTGAGCCGAAGCCTATTCACCAACAAACACGGAAGGGGGTCAAAACAGATGAATAATTTTGCTTTCACCATTTTTGTGTGCACTCAAACTGAATTTGGAAGATGCCAGCAAAATGTAGTGCTCAGTCTAAGAAAACAACAATAAGACATTCTCTAAAAAATACAACCCGCTGTTGCCTCTCCTATCAGTTATATCAGATTGATCAGACAGTGACAATTATGCATTACAATGGGATAAGAGCGCACCATCCTTATTCGCTAAATCCCTTTCTGTGCACTGATTAGTTGAGTGGATCAGCCACTGCTTTCGATTGGTCCGCTTCTGTGCACAGTTGTCTTTGTGTGAACCCAAGCATTCACCAGACATTGTCTAGCCTGCCTTGCGGCTGGTAAGCAAGACCCGCATCTTTCTGAAAAATTGTCTTGTTTGAAACTGCTGGTGTTTCAGTTGAAATATTTCCCCTGTTTTAGACAGCATTGCACTTTGTCACAGCAAACTTTCATTTTCAATGTTTTGATACCACAAAAAAATTCTGCCTTATTTTTTTTTTTTTGCAAATTTAATTCAGTGTCTAACAATTGTTTGAGGTTTTTTTAAGATTCTGCATTTCTCATTTTCATTACATGCATGTGTCAAAGGGCAATATTGGTCAAATATGAGTTTTTCTGTGGATACAAGAACACAATTTAACCAACCATCTCTCTGCTATAAACTTTAGGGGGAATAATATTTGATTGTATTGTACTATAAAGTCTGTAAAGTGTTAATATAAAATGTAAATACTTGTCTCATATAGATGAAAATTGATAAGTGTTTTGTTTACTATAATCCTTTATTCCGTAATACTTTTGTAAGTTTACTGTGTTTGTAAAAATGCTGCTACAAGTTGTACAAACATTCTAAGCTTTAAGTAGGTCTGTTCCTCACGTTTAAGTAATTTTATTTTATTTTTATAACACAATTTCATAATGAAATTGCAATAGCAGTATCTGATTTCCTGTCCCACTCTGTCATAGGATAAGCCAAATAAGTTGTGAATACTCGTTTTCATTTTTTTTTTTATATTGTATTCTTATCCAACTCAATAAAATTGTTTAAAAGGTGTTTTTTCTTTTCTGCTCCAGATACATGTGTGAAAATCAGTAGTAAAATTCCACACTTTGCGTCTAATGAATCCTAAATTAACTCATGTTATTGCACGCATGGCGCTGTCTGTGGGGCTCTGAGTGGACCCATTGTATGTATGTTTACAGCGTGCTTTAGGGACAACAGCGCAGTTGGTACACAGTATTTTGCTGCCGTATTTATGGTTAGCAAAAGACAGGGGTCCCCAGATTTTTTATTCCCATGTATCTGTCTGCCGCTTTTTCTTTTCACCTGAAAATCCGCAACCAGTATAGAACCAAGAATCCAGATGAGCTGAAACGCCAATGCCGTTGTCAAACTAGAAGCGCGTAGTCTTCATGTGCGGAGAAACCCGCAGATGGGACTACTTAATCCCGCTCTCACAGAAGACTGCCAAATTTCACGGACTGGCTGGAACACTCGCGGAAGTGTCCTCAGTCTGCCTATAATCGCAGACAAGGATTCCGTTTTTTCCCCTACAGGCGCCCGAACAACGGCTTTAGGAAAAACGTATTCAAGTTATAGCAAGGTTCTTTTATTCTGGAACTTCAGTGTGGTCTCAATACACCAATTCCTGTACGAGCAGCGCCAAAAATGTAGCCTAGCATGCCCACACGACATTCTCCGAGCGGGATCTGCGCGTAGCAGACACAATTTAACATCCGAAAACAAGTCGCCCTGAACTGGAGCGGGCTGAAGTATTTTTGTTGCTTTAAGGGCAAATTCTGTCATGAAAATAAGGTTGAAACTGGATGCGTAAGAGCACAACAGGATGCACCCCCTCGCAGCCGAACCTGTGATGTTCTTGTGGTTACTTCAGAGCTGTGCCGATATCACGATTTGGCCATCGACTTTAACTGCAAACAGAGACCAAAAAGGGATACTCAACGGGCCAGGACATGAAAGCTGATTAAATACTGATGTCATTGTATGGCGTGTTTCAGTTTAGTTGAGTGTAAATATTTCCAAAAGCAATACACTGTTTATATTAATTACAAAGGTCATCAAGAATGTGTGACGGAAAATTTGTATTTTATCTTAAAGTCCGAATTGTTTATCTTAAAGTTCAAACACCCTGGAAGTAGCTGCTGTGTTATCAGGAATTTACTGAGACAATAAATGTTTGCGTGGTCTGCACCCCTCTGTTCATTTACAGTTATCAAATATGGGAACATAAAGTATTATTACAATGTTCTCTGAACCCCTGAGACAGCTAAATAGGTGACCACCAGAGGGCGCCAGACCAATTGATAGACTCTGTGATCCAGCGTTGCAAAGCGTCATGCAAAAGTAGAAGAAGGTAACGTTAATATAATATTTCTTCGTACAGCAAATATGTTCTTCACTCAGTGGAAAACAGATACAGATAATGAATGCAGATAAAGTTGGAAAGCAACAGACAGCAAGACACCGTTAGTAAAAACATTACTGAAATGTATGGCAGATGTACAGTTGTGCTCAAAAGTTTACATACCCCGGCAGAATTTTTGCTTTCTTTGCTTTTTTCAGAGAATATGAATGATAACACAAAAACTTTTTTTCCACTCATGGTCAGTGGTTGGGTGAAGCCATTTATTGATAAACAACTTTGGTTTCTATTTTTAAATCATAATGACAACATAAAACATCCAAATGACCCTGATCAAATGTTTACATACCCTGGTGATTTTGGCCTGATAACATGCACAGAAGTTGACACAAATGGATTTGAATGGCTACTAAAGGTAACCATCCTCACCTGTGATCTGTTTGCTTGTAATCAGTGTGTGTGCATAAAAGCTGAGTGAGTTTCTGGGATCTAGACAGACTCTTGCATCTTTCATCCAGCCACTGACGTTTCTGGATTCTGAGTCATGGGGAAAGCAAAAGAATTGTCAACGGATCTATGGGAAAAGGTAGTTGAACTGTATAAAACAGGAAAGGGATACAAAAAGATAACCAAGGAATTGCTAATGCCAGTCAGCAGTGTTCAAACTGTGATTAACAAATGGAAAATCAGGGGCTCTGTTAAAACCAAACCACGGTCAGGTAGACCAACAAAAATTTCGGCCACAACTGCCAGGAAAATTGTTCAGGATGCAAAGAAAAACCCACAAATAACATCAGCTAAAATACAGGACTCTCTGAAAACTAGCGGTGTGGCTGTTTCAAGATGCACAATAAGGAGGCACTTGAAGAAAAATGGGCTGCATGGTCGAGTCGCCAGAAGAAAGCCATTACTGCGTAAATGCCACAAAGTATGTCGCCTACAATACGCCAAACAGCACAGAGACAAGCCTCAAAACTTCTGGAACAAGGTCATTTGGAGTGATGAGACCAAAATTGAACTTTTTGGCCACAACCATAAACGTTACGTTTGGAGAGGTGTCAACAAGGCCTATGATGAAAGGAACACCATTCCTACTGTAAAGCATGGAGGTGGATCGCTGATGTTTTGGGGATGTGTGAGCTACAAAGGCACAAGAAACTTGGTCAAAGTTGAAGGAAAGATGAATGCAGCACGTTATCAGCAAACACTGGAGGAAAATTTGCACTCATCAGCCCGGAAGCTGCGCATGGGACGTACTTGGACGTTCCAACATGACAACGATCCAAAACACAAGGCCAAGTCAACCTGTCAATGGCTACAGCAGAACAGAGTGAAGGTTCTGGAGTGGCCATCTCAGTCTCCTGACCTCAATATCATTGAGCCACTCTGGGGAGATCTGAAGCGCACACTTCATGCAAGACAGCCTAGGAATTTACAGGAACTGGAGGCTTTTTGCCAAGAAGAATGGGCAGCTTTACCATCTGAGAAAATAAAGAGCCTCATCCACAACTACCACAAAAGACTTCAAGCTGTCATTGATGTTAGAGGGGGCAATACATGGTATTAAGAACTGGGGTATGTAAACTTTTGAGCACAACTGTATATAAATTCTGTCTCTCTTTATGAGCTACCTAAAATACAAGAAAAATATGCAATGCAATGTGATTGGATAACACATGATCTGCTGTACTGGCTTTGTTTAAAAAAAGCTGTATTTCAAATCAGAGAACAGGCAAAACTCAAAAGTTGTTTTACCGGGGGTTCTAAATGACACTTGAGTTTTTGAAATGGCCAAATATTAAAAGATGAAATTATACATGTGTTCTGATGATTAACAGTGTGTTCCTTAACATTCTCACAGGTATTTTAGTCAGGCACAGGTTAAAGGCGCTGTGTTGCTGTTTTAGTCCGCTCTCCTCTCTGCTCTCTCCCTGCTGCAGATAACAGCGTAGTGCTGAAAGTTACAGCGCAGTCCAGATGGTGAAGCCATTGATTGTAAGGTATCTGCGCTAATGATAAAATCAGATTTGTCTTGAAATTGGTCTGAAATGTAACTCCTACTTCTGTTGTTGGCTCTCTTCTCCGGGACATAACCTGTGATGAACTTTTCTGCAGCCTTACTTTAAGGTTCAGAGAATGAAATAGCTTTTTCTTTCACTTTTCTAATGTATCTCTGTAAAACCGGGTTTTCATCCCTCCCTTTAGAACCATTTTTAAAGTGTTTTTTTGTAATCAGGAATTGGCAACAAATTTCCCATAAAAAGGAGACCGGCTCCTCAAACGGACAGGGAGTCTTTGAAAGTTTTGTTCCGCCCTCTTTTCTCACATGTCATTATTTAGAAATGTTCTCATGAAGGCTCTGGGTGTTGTCTCTGAAATGCAGTACATTCACCTCCACCGTAAACTCCAATAAAGCTGCACAACAGCCAATTCCCCCTGATGGCCATGTGTTGATCTTATTCAGCCTGTATGCACAGCTACTGGGGCCGTTTGGCAGCCAGGACCGGGAATCTACCATCACTAGGCAAGGAGAGAGGTCTGCTTTCATTCTGCAGTGCGAGAGGAGCGAGAAATAGAGGGACATTGTGGAAAACATTTCAGAGTTATTTACAAAGTGATTGTACTTTTTTTTCTACAGGTAACCTACTGACCAATACTATGGACTTCTTCTAATTATAATGCTAAATACTTCCAGAAGAAATGTTCAGATATGTGGCAATATCTGAAGGCGGTTGTTTTCTGTTCATATTTTCCTGTATGTCCTTAAGCATTGTTATATTTTTCTCCACAGAAACCGTCACAGCTGTACTGTATGGTGTAATGACTGTCGTTCATAGGACCCCACAATGCAGTTGTCCGATGGAAGCACTTCCAGGATATGATGTCATAGTGAAACCAGGAAATAATGTCATTTTGTACTGCCGCTGCTCTTCCTGTACCATCACATCAGAGGAGCAGAAGGATGGGGGAAGTCTCCTTCCTGTATATCTGATTAGGGAGCTGGGTTTGTAACTTAGAGGTTGCAGGTTTTATTCTCAGGTGGGGTACAGCCGTTGTGCCCTTGAACAATGTACTTCACCTGAATTGCTCCAGCTCCAGAAAATATCCAGCTGTCTGAGTGGACACTGAGAAACTGTAAGCTTTCTAAATCACTTTGGATAAGAGTGTCTGCAATCTGCCAGAAGGTGGAAATATGATGCGGTCCTCGAGACTGACACTGGTGAAAGCTCATTCCCTGAACACTGACCTTTGCCATCCCATGGTAGTTGCCTTTATGGCCTTCAATCAGTTGCCAGATCTGACAGAGAAGTCTTTCGAAGAAAGACTCCCATCTGAGCTCTGGTTTAGATCACGTTTCCCTTTCAGGGTCCTCTGTGGAGGAGCTGGGGTTGGAGCCCACACCCGTGAGCCCAGTGCTGGTGTGTGAAGCTCTTCCAGCTGGGGACGAGCCCATGACTCCATCCTCCTCCTGTTCTGTGAGGCTCAGGCTGTGCTCTCCGGGCTGTGGGGAACGTGGCCGGATTCTCTGTGTCGCAGAAGAACAGGGCTGATGCTGCACTTCCTGAGCGGCCTGGGAGTGCGACGTGTGAGAGGACACAACACAAAGAATCTCTCGCAGTGTCCCAACAGCGCCAATGGTGGCCAAAACCTAATGCTTCCTCTTCGTCTTTTTTAACCATCTATATTTTAAGTGTGATGGAGGTGTTGGCACAAGCCCCCTGCTGGCTGAAACGGTAAGCACGGCAACAGCTACCCAGCATTTTCTGGGTTCAAGCTCACTCAGGGAACCTCTTTCTTGCAGCTGCATCTTGGCTAGACGGAGGCCTTGTAACGTTCCCTGGAAGGGAGGCCATGCATTTGATGAACTAGGTGCTTAACCATTAATTCATCTGTTGGCAACATACAGATCTACAGTACAGCCCGTAATTCATGAAGCGTTCCAAAACAGGAGTGCTGATCAGAGTTCAGTTTTGCCTATTAGCCCATAATGCATAGGATGAGGATATGGGCAGGTTGACCCTGATCCCAGATCAGTGCTCCTACAGTGAGGCACAGACCCTGGGCTTGAGCCCTCCTCTGTGCGCTTGTTAAGGCTCATCTCTGCATGTACCTTTCCACAGCAGGGTTATAGTGATGGATGAAACGCCAGACTCCAGCCCCCACCGGTGTTTGTGCATGACCTCAATATCAGAGGCTCAACCCCCCCAGGGGACATTCCCCTGCTCCATTTCTACTCTTGGATTTTCTCTCTTTCCCTCTTTATTTTTTAAGAAAATCCTTAAATTGCACAACTGTACCCATTGTGGGAGTGGAAGTGACACTCTTTCAGTCCTGGCTTGGGCCAAGCCTTGCTCCTGCATGCTTCAGACACAGCACTGTAAAAAACGTGACACTCTTTCAGTCCTGGCTTGGGCCAAGCCTTGCTCCTGCATGCTTCAGACACAGCACTGTAAAAAACGTGACACTCTTTCAGTCCTGGCTTGGGCCAAGCCTTGCTCCTGCATGCTTCAGACACAGCACTGTAAAAAACGTGACACTCTTTCAGTCCTGGCTTGGGCCAAGCCTTGCTCCTGCATGCCTCAGACACAGCACTGTAAAAAACGTGACACTCTTTCAGTCCTGGCTTGGGCCAAGCCTTGCTCCTGCATGCTTCAGACACAGAACTGTAAAAAACGTGACACTCTTTCAGTCCTGGCTTGGGCCAAGCCTTGCTCCTGCATGCCTCAGACACAGCACTGTAAAAAACGTGACACTCTTTCAGTCCTGGCTTGGGCCAAGCCTTGCTCCTGCATGCCTCAGACACAGCACTGTAAAAAACGTGACACTCTTTCAGTCCTGGCTTGGGCCAAGCCTTGCTCCTGCATGCCTCAGACACAGCACTGTAAAAAACGTGACACTCTTTCAGTCCTGGCTTGGGCCAAGCCTTGCTCCTGCATGCTTCAGACACAGCACTGTAAAAAACGTGACACTCTTTCAGTCCTGGCTTGGGCCAAGCCTTGCTCCTGCATGCTTCAGACACAGCACTGTAAAAAACGTGACACTCTTTCAGTCCTGGCTTGGGCCAAGCCTTGCTCCTGCATGCTTCAGACACAGCACTGTAAAAAACGTGACACTCTTTCAGTCCTGGCTTGGGCCAAGCCTTGCTCCTGCATGCTTCAGACACAGCACTGTAAAAAACGTGACACTCTTTCAGTCCTGGCTTGGGCCAAGCCTTGCTCCTGCATGCTTCAGACACAGCACTGTAAAAAACGTGACACTCTTTCAGTCCTGGCTTGGGCCAAGCCTTGCTCCTGCATGCTTCAGACACAGCACTGTAAAAAACGTGACACTCTTTCAGTCCTGGCTTGGGCCAAGCCTTGCTCCTGCATGCTTCAGACACAGCACTGTAAAAAACGTGACACTCTTTCAGTCCTGGCTTGGGCCAAGCCTTGCTCCTGCATGCCTCAGACACAGCACTGTAAAAAACGTGACACTCTTTCAGTCCTGGCTTGGGCCAAGCCTTGCTCCTGCATGCTTCAGACACAGCACTGTAAAAAACGTGACACTCTTTCAGTCCTGGCTTGGGCCAAGCCTTGCTCCTGCATGCCTCAGACACAGCACTGTAAAAAACGTGACACTCTTTCAGTCCTGGCTTGGGCCAAGCCTTGCTCCTGCATGCCTGAGACACAGCACTGTAAAAAACGTGACACTCTTTCAGTCCTGGCTTGGGCCAAGCCTTGCTCCTGCATGCCTCAGACACAGCACTGTAAAAAACGTGACACTCTTTCAGTCCTGGCTTGGGCCAAGCCTTGCTCCTGCATGCTTCAGACACAGCACTGTAAAAAACGTGACACTCTTTCAGTCCTGGCTTGGGCCAAGCCTTGCTCCTGCATGCCTCAGACACAGCACTGTAAAAAACGTGACACTCTTTCAGTCCTGGCTTGGGCCAAGCCTTGCTCCTGCATGCTTCAGACACAGCACTGTAAAAAACGTGACACTCTTTCAGTCCTGGCTTGGGCCAAGCCTTGCTCCTGCATGCCTCAGACACAGCACTGTAAAAAACGTGACACTCTTTCAGTCCTGGCTTGGGCCAAGCCTTGCTCCTGCATGCCTCAGACACAGCACTGTAAAAAACGTGACACTCTTTCAGTCCTGGCTTGGGCCAAGCCTTGCTCCTGCATGCCTCAGACACAGCACTGTAAAAAACGTGACACTCTTTCAGTCCTGGCTTGGGCCAAGCCTTGCTCCTGCATGCTTCAGACACAGCACTGTAAAAAACGTGACACTCTTTCAGTCCTGGCTTGGGCCAAGCCTTGCTCCTGCATGCTTCAGACACAGCACTGTAAAAAACGTGACACTCTTTCAGTCCTGGCTTGGGCCAAGCCTTGCTCCTGCATGCTTCAGACACAGCACTGTAAAAAACGTGACACTCTTTCAGTCCTGGCTTGGGCCAAGCCTTGCTCCTGCATGCTTCAGACACAGCACTGTAAAAAACGTGACACTCTTTCAGTCCTGGCTTGGGCCAAGCCTTGCTCCTGCATGCCTCAGACACAGCACTGTAAAAAACGTGACACTCTTTCAGTCCTGGCTTGGGCCAAGCCTTGCTCCTGCATGCTTCAGACACAGCACTGTAAAAAACGTGACACTCTTTCAGTCCTGGCTTGGGCCAAGCCTTGCTCCTGCATGCCTCAGACACAGCACTGTAAAAAACGTGACACTCTTTCAGTCCTGGCTTGGGCCAAGCCTTGCTCCTGCATGCCTCAGACACAGCACTGTAAAAAACGTGACACTCTTTCAGTCCTGGCTTGGGCCAAGCCTTGCTCCTGCATGCTTCAGACACAGCACTGTAAAAAACGTGACACTCTTTCAGTCCTGGCTTGGGCCAAGCCTTGCTCCTGCATGCTTCAGACACAGCACTGTAAAAAACGTGACACTCTTTCAGTCCTGGCTTGGGCCAAGCCTTGCTCCTGCATGCCTCAGACACAGCACTGTAAAAAACGTGACACTCTTTCAGTCCTGGCTTGGGCCAAGCCTTGCTCCTGCATGCCTCAGACACAGCACTGTAAAAAACGTGACACTCTTTCAGTCCTGGCTTGGGCCAAGCCTTGCTCCTGCATGCCTCAGACACAGCACTGTAAAAAACGTGACACTCTTTCAGTCCTGGCTTGGGCCAAGCCTTGCTCCTGCATGCTTCAGACACAGCACTGTAAAAAACGTGACACTCTTTCAGTCCTGGCTTGGGCCAAGCCTTGCTCCTGCATGCCTCAGACACAGCACTGTAAAAAACGTGACACTCTTTCAGTCCTGGCTTGGGCCAAGCCTTGCTCCTGCATGCCTCAGACACAGCACTGTAAAAAACATGCATTTAATAATTTAATAGACCTTTCATGTTATGAGATGGTGGCTTTTGTGGCTGAAAGCCTTGTGTCTGAGCTGTTAGTTGAAGTAAAGAATGTTACTTTTGCATGTTCTCTAATTTTCTGAGTTTTTCCTGTGAATACACACACTCCAGTTCAGTTCTGCCTGTTCTCACTGAGTGGCCCTCATTTAAACTTTGAATACGCCTGTTGTTTATCCATGGAATCTGAAAAGTAACTGGATACACCAAACTGAATGTATTTTTAATATAATAAGGAGGACGGAGTTGTTTTTCTGCAGCAGGGTTGTTAAACTGTAGTCCTGGCGCCCTGCAGTTTTTATGTGAATGTTGTACTTCACTCTAAATCAGGCTGTGTATGCCTTGGAAAAGGGTGTGTGCCTTTTTAGCCAGTTTGTGACAGAAATGAGTCACAGGGCAGGTTCAGAAGGGGCTCAGACGCTGCAGCTGCTCTCGGGTCTAAATCACTCATCTTCTCACCCACTGGCACACTTCAGTCAGTACCTGTACCAGGCCACAAGGGGGCAGCAAATAATATCTAATTAAGACTGATTGCCAGAATTCAGTGAGATCATAATTTATTAGTTAACACAAGGCAAAGTAGCTTGATACGTGTTTCAGAAAACGTATTTCATAATTTGTGCCTCATGTTCCAATTGATTGTGGCCATGTCTGAACCTTGTTATTTGTGTGTGTTCTGTGAGACGCTCATTTGAATCTGGAGATGGGTTTTTTTTATCCTGAATCTGCAGGTGAAAGGTTCTGGATCAGGATGGGTCTGGAGATGAAGAAACCATGAGCCGTCACATTCCATGGGACAGAAAATCTGTGTCCTCAGCTGTTACAGAGACATTCTCTTAGCTGTGAGACCGTATACTCTTATCCACAGCTCCTGCACAGGCACAGAGCCCTCACCTCCCTCTGGCTGATACTGACAACACTCTCAGACCCTCCCCTCCCTCCTCAGGTCTGTGTTGGTCTGGAGCTCAATGTGGGAGCCCTTTTCGCAGGGCTGACAGTAAACACCGGTCTCATGGATCAGGTCAGCTCCTCCCATCCAGCTCTGCAGGTTTCTTCAGCCTTTCCTCTGGGCATTTGGAAGCCTGGTTTATATATGATGTGAGGGAGAGCCGTATAGATGCTGATGAGTGTGTGCAGGGAGCAGCAGACTCAAATGGTGTCTGTAACTAAAGCCTTATTGATGATGAATGAACACTTAGTTTCTGTGTAGCACATAATGCAGAAGGGTCTGTCTCCCAGTGGAGAAATGAGGGTTTCAGCACTGGTTATGGCATTCACTGTGACTTTGATTTCTTCTTGTGTTTTTAGAGATTAGGGTTCTATATGACCTTTTTAGCTGTCACATTTACAGCTTTGTGTGGCAGATGGAATTTGATGGATGTTGATGGATGTTGCATGTTGCTTCCCTGTAGGAATAAGCAAAGTCCTGTGTTTCCTCTCTCCCTGCAGATGGGTCTGGGTTCAAGCCTCTGCCAAGGCGTATTCTGGAGTGGACCCGGGTTTGATTTGGCTTCTCAGGTCATTAGCTGTGGTTTGATGAGCTGCAGAGGTGAGAGGCCTGGCGTGGCTCAAAGACTGAATGTGCTGGAGAAAAACCCCAGCAGCCATGAGCCTCAGTCCCACTCAACACTAACAAGTTACCTCTGAATTACAGAGTACGGTTTCTGTACTGGACTCTTTCAATTTTTATTGTGTAGATGCTTTTTTAATTAGGGCTTACCTACCTTAAATATGTGTCAGAAAGTATGCTGTAATGAGTGAGCGAGTGAAATCACAGAGGGATGTGTGAGGTATGAGATTTGGCTCCCTCTGCTGGACAGAAAGCTTCACTACAGCAGAGCAGTCAGCTGCCAGACAGAGCACCTGGACCCAATCACCTCCTAACTGAGAACCAGCGCCAGCTCATTCCTCACTCCCACTGCTGCAGGAAGCGTGCAGGAAGTTTGGCTCTGTGATGGAGGGTATTTGTGCTTTTGCTCCAAGGCAAGTGACATTGTGTTGTTGATGTTTGCGTCGAGAGAACCTTATCTCTGTAAGAAAGCAAGCTCTGTGCGTGCCTCACTGTTATCCCTAAAGTACAGCAGTCAAACAGCAGACAGCAAAACCCATTATCAATCACCTCTTACAGAGAAGACAGTGCCAGTGTGACTCTCACTTAACACTGCTGCTGGAAGTGTGGAGGACATGACAACAGAGGGATGGAAGTGTAGCTGCAGGTTCAATTCCCAGCTGGGCTACAGCCAATTGAATGCCTTCATTAATATGTCAATATTTTGATGTAAGTGAATGACACACATTTCAGCATTTGCTTTCAAGTGGTTCAAGTTTCTGGTTATATAAATGTGTAATGTGTAATTCATTCCACATATGGGTGCTGGCAGGAAGGTAACAATGGTATGTGCCCTGAATGATTATGCTAAACTCTGCCTCACTGTAATCTTCCTTTTTAAAATTTTAACATTGCATCATTTTTTAAATAATACTAATCAGAAAAGAGTTTTTGTACCTCATATTCCACACAGCTGTATGAAATACTTATGTATTTAATAATCATTAATATTATATTACAGACAGTACAGCTAAGCTCATTGGGCAAGATTTGTCAAAGCCTTCAGCACATGTTCACGTTTTTGCACATGCAATTCGACTGACATGAGTTTTTATTGGTGCAAACAAACTACCTCAACCAATCACATGCTCTCTTAGCCTTTTTGTACCAGGAAAACAGTTTTGCGTGTAATAAATGTTTTGGTGCCCATGGCCCTCTCTGTTCTTGCATCTCTCTGCTGCATAAAGGCATCTGGATCGGGCTGAGAGCTGTCTGTGAGGACAGCCCTGGATGAGAGCTATCTGTAAGGACAGACAGACAGACACAGGCAGAGCTCTGAAAAAAAAACAGTTTTTTTTTTCCTTTTCTCTCACCTATGCAAGAAATGAAATATGACAGTGAGGTAAAGGACAGTATAAAATGTTGAGGGAAAAAAGAAGCTAATTATTGACAGAAGAAACTACAATTTAGTGTCTGCCTGTGATTAATTTGGCATTGTGAAAGAAAATTCATAATTTACTCTGCATTGTTTCGGCATCAGTTCATATAAAACAAAAACAGGCCAAAAGTCATCAAAAGATTGAGAAAAGTTCGCCTCTATCCAGCGTATGATATCATGGTTCTTTTTCGTCATGGAACTGGGAATTGAATGGGGTGGAGTGTTTTATAATGATTCGGAAGATTGGGTTGTAACTGCATTTTTTGCCCTTGGTGGATAACGTCAGTACCACTCTGTTGTATAAATGATGACACATGAAAAAAAATATAAGGTATGTAAATTGCTCTGGAGTACGGAGGGCTCAGCAAGTAGATGATGCGGCTGGAATTGCAATGCATGTGTTAAATTGGACTACACGTAGGGTCTGCTGCCCTCTGCTGTTTAAAAGCTGTAATCGTTATTTAAAACCGACGGCGCTCAAAAGCAACCAATTCAAACTCAAATGAGGTTAGCTGACTGTGCACTTAACGAACCGCTCGTCCTAAATGTTCGATAACTGCAGCGAGAACTTGTTACCTAAGGCGAAGACTCTTACAAAAAAGTAAGTCAACAATCATTTAGTAGTTATAATTCATTTTAATAAATGCAATATTTGACCTTACCTTGAGGCCTATTTACACAGCAAATATGTATGTATTCGAATGCATATGTATTTGCTTTCAGACTTGAGCGACACGGAGTTTCTATTTACGCAGTAAAGAAGATACGACCTTATTGGCGACAGCATCTTCAGAGGGCGCTCACACTTGTAGACGTCATTATGACTTCCCGTTGCCTTGGTAATGTCTCCACTACAAATCAGCTGGACAAATGCAGATTGCCTTGTTAACTTGGCAACAAGGCAATCTTGGCAAAAGCAACAATTTTACTGTGTAGATGTACAAAAGGCACTGAATTGCACTCCATTAAATTTGAATAATTTCTGTACAATTATTGGTTACTTAGATTTGAAACTTTTAGATTCAGTTTAAGTGCATTAAGCTGTAAAGTTTGCCATTAGAAGGTAACTAATTATGTCCTACCCTACATCCTGGTGTATGTTTAAATTCCCTTTTAAAGTATGCATCTGTCACATGTTTCTGTTCAATCTACATCAATAAGAATACTAGCAGATGCATCACTGCATGTGTGTTAGTGCAGATTTGAGTGGCTGTGAGCGTAAGCACTCACACCCCTCACCATACTCTGCGTATCGGTGCTGTAGGTCCAGTGTGAAAGGCGGGTAGATCCATGGGGGATGGAACAGCGTATACTCCACTGTGATGACATCACTGGGGAAAGAGGAGTGGAGCGTATTGCCCCGGGAAAGTGGGGAAAAAAGCCGCCCTTCCTCCTGCAGGGTGAGGCAAGAGGAGCCTCTGAGAGACTGGAGATGGCGCACTTCCTACAGGACCCATTTCTCTGCTGCCTGGAGTTCCTGCAAGGAGCGTGGGGCCTGTCAATTCAGTGTGCTGAATGCTGGCGTAAGCCACTGTGTGACATCATACCCTCATCATCATCATCATCATCATCATCATCTTTCCCTCCAGGTACCCCATCTGCTTCCATTCCCACCATGCTTCACTTCATTCTGTCTGACATAAATTCTGTATTCAGAGGATAATGGTGCCAAATCTGCCTCTATGACAGTTTCCTCAGAGCTGTGTCCTCTACTTTTTTTGAATCCAGAATTTTCCAACACCAGGTACCTCCATTTACTTGAAGGATAACTACTGTATAATTGTAGTGACCTTGTTCAAATGTGAATTAAAATCAGAGGGATGGACAATATACCAAAAATGAATTTTTGGGTAGCAATCCAGTCCAAGGTAAATAAGAACTTTATTTATTTTGGGTGGATTACCACTTTAGAAGTGCTGTATTGCGGGCCTCTTAAGCACTATCAGAGGACCCCAGTGGCAGGCAGAAAGGTGCTTTACCTGTCCCAGGTGGGAGGGCTTTACCTGGCTGGTGCGGCCCAGGTGGGAGGGTGCTGCTGTAAGTCTGGTATGAGCGCTCTGGACGGCTGCTGCAGCAGTAGACTGGCAGACCCTGTGGCTGCGCTATGGAAACGCGTTTCCATGCATCCTACACATGGAGGAGATTACACACACATCAGCAGACAGGAACCTGACTCTACACCCGTGATATTCAACCCCAGGGGCCACACTGGCTGCAGCCATTTGCAAAAAAGAAAAACACACACATATTGCATCACCTGATCTGACTAATCGGTTTTGGTAGTTTTCATTGCTTCATTGTTCATCCACCCCACATTTCTGACCATTTTTGACCATCAGTGCAACTGAGTAAAAGAAGGTAGACACCAGGCATATACTCTGGTGCCACCTACTGGATGTGTAAAACACTGCTACTGGACTATTTCTTGTACCATACACAGGTTACATAAACAAGTTTAGGTATATTTTCAGGCAAATTACAATCTCTGAACCATTTTTTTGTATATGCAACCTGTTGATTAAAGTTCATAAATGCAGATTTGGTTTTATGGTATGATGTCATGTTTGTGCTTGGATCATCATTTTGAATAACCTCATTTTACATTAAGTAGATGGCTGTGACTCATCTGATCATCGTGGTCACGGTTCAAAGACGCACCTCCAAAGAAGGATTCTCTGCTCCTGCAGGCGGGAAGGCAGTGACTCTCTGAGATAACGGTAGGCCCAGATACTGAGTGAGTGAGTTTTCTGGAAAGAGAATTGAACACCATCAGAATGATAACATGGCCCTGGAGTCCTGGAGGGGGCAGTGTCTGCAGGTTTAACTCCAGTCCTGGAGGCTCGCAATTTCTGCAGGTTTAACTCCAGTCCTGGAGGGCTGCAATGTCTGCAGGTTTAACTCCAGTCCTGGAGGCTCGCAATGTCTGCAGGTTTAACTCCAGTCCTGTAGGGGGCCGTGTCTGCAGGTTTAACTCCAGTCCTGGAGGGGCTCAGTGTCTGCAGGTTTAACTCCAGTCCTGGAGGGCTGCAGTGTCTGCAGGTTTAACTCCAGTCCTGGAGGCTCGCAATGTCTGCAGGTTTAACTCCAGTCCTGTAGGGGGCCGTGTCTGCAGGTTTAACTCCAGTCCTGGAGGGGCTCAGTGTCTGCAGGTTTAACTCCAGTAGTGGAGGGCCGCAGTGTGTGTTAGTTTAACTCCAGTCCTGTAGGGCTGCAGTGTCTGCAAGTTTAACTCCAGTCCTGGAGGGCCGCAGTGTCTGCAGGTTTAACTCCAGTCCTGGAGGGCCGCAGTGTCTGCAGGTTTAACTCCAGTCCTGGAGGGCGGCAGTGTCTGCAGGTTAAACTCCATTCCTGAAGGGCTGCAGTGTCTGCAGGTTTAACTCCAGTCCTGGAGGGCGGCAGTGTCTGCAGGTTAAACTTCAGTCCTGGAGGGCCGCAGTGTCTGCAGGTTTAACTCCAGTCCTGTAGGGGGCCGTGTCTGCAGGTTTAACTCCAGTCCTGGAGGGCCGCAGTGTCTGCAGGTTTAACTCCAGTCCTGGAGGGCCACAGTGTCTGCAGGTTTAACTCCAGTCCTGGAGGGCCGCAGTGTCTGCAGGTTTAACTCCAGTCCTGGAGGGCCGCAGTGTCTGCAGGTTTAACTCCAGTCCTGGAGGGCCGCAGTGTCTGCAGGTTTAACTCCAGTCCTGGAGGGCCACTGAATCTGCAGGTTTAACTCCAGTCCTGGAGGGCCGCAGTGTCTGCAGGTTTAACTCCAGTCCTGGAGGGCCGCAGTGTCTGCAGGTTTAACTCCAGTCCTGGAGGGCCGCAGTGTCTGCAGGTTTAACTCTTCAGCACATCAATGATTTAAACTAAGCTTTTAAGTGTGAAAACACATCAAGAAAAAGGAAGCAAGTCAGCTGTTGAAGACTTCAGGCACTTGAACAATGAGTTGCAATGTAATTAAACATGTTAGCATTGTAAATAGCAAATTACGATGCATTACGATGTAATTACATGACACATTATATTTCCATATTGCCCCAGCTCCTTAAGTTTGAAAATATATCTTACAGAAATTATAAAGACAAAAACCTTGCATACTCTCTGTGCAGCTGAGGCCATGTTTCAGCTTCTGTTCTCTGTGCCATTTTGCCCGTCTGTTAGAAAACCAGACCTGCAAACCAGACCAAATACAGCCATCACAGCCATGTTAAACACCAGGCACAGTACAGTGGCTAGCTTGTTTGTTTGTGGAATCCTGGAAGATGATACAGTTCATGGTCATTGTGTAATATAAGACTTGAGGAGCTGGGTTTGTAACTCAGAGGTCGCATGTTTGATTCCCTGGGAGGGCCCTTCTATTATACAATTGACCAGAGTATTTCACCTAAACTCAGTTAATATCCAGCTTTATAAAGGGATATTATGTAAAATGTTAAATCAACAAGGCACGAAGGTTAAGGGAACCGCTAAATGTCTGAAACGTAATGTTAAGTATTCCTTAAACTAAAACCAATATGTTACCTATTTGTTGAGCAGACACTGTGATTAGATTTAGGTCTTACCGCGTGTGCGACTTAATGTCTGCTATGATTTAGATTTACCTTTACTGTTCCGTCGGGAAGGTTAATCTCAGCTGCTAGCTTCTGCCGAGTGAATGCATCGGGATAGTGTCTCTGCCGGAATTCTGCTCCTCGTGAAGAGCAAGAATAAAGCAAAAAAAAAAAAAAAAAAAACACTGCGTGTTGTTTGAACTAGTAATTATTCAGGTCAGTTTCTGACTTGTTGGGTCGTTGTATTAATATACATACGCAATGTTTTCAGATTTTTAATAATACTCACCTTGTTCTAGCACTTCACACTGCTTCTGTGAGAACACTGTGCGGTTTCGGTTGCGCGCGCTCTTCAGTGGACAGCCACGAGACGACAGAGCACTTCTCTCTGAGAGCCAGTCATTTCTCGCGCCGTGGCCCCTTTCTGTTGCATTGCCTATTTGTTAAAAAAAAAAAAATTAAAAATGCAAAAAAAATATTTGAATATTTATCACACTTCAAAAGTGGAATATTATTGTTAGTTCCAGAAGAAACATGAAACGGTCACCTGAATGCCGTGTATACTCAGGAGGGAAGGTATGCAGCCCAAGGGAACCTGTATGCAGGTGAAGGCTCCTTAATATTCTGTTAACAGATGACACCTGTGTGGGGGAATGTGTGTAAGCGTATGCACCGTTTTTACACCAACATGTTTCTGTCAGTCAGTTTACTCCATATAATGTCATCAACTAATGACACGTGGCACAAATGTATATACAAATGAAGAAACAGACTACTCGTGGCATTAGGCAAGAAACTGTCCAACAGTTTTGAAACGTTTCTGTATATAATTAGCGTCGAAAAGGTTATTTCATCCAAGGCTTCATTTATTACGTCACTTACACTGGGTACTCTGTCAACTTTGCAGACTTTTTCGGCCAGAAGCTTTGCTTGGATTTCCCACGCAAAAATGGTCGGATTTTCACACTTATACTGGCTAATTTTGGCGATTACTTCGGGAGTGAGGAGACGCGGTTTGCTTCCACCAATCGCCTTTGGGCACAGAAGGCCCGTCCGATGGTACCTGTCCAGGATTTTGCTAACGCAACCATTGGAGACCTGTTTGTAAAAAAAAAAAAAAAGAAGCTGATTAAAACCGCAGTATGCTTGGAATTCTAACAGCAAAACATTACACTGGCTTTAATAAATGCATGCAGTACTGAGGTCTTTCCTCAGTGCTTGCAGACGCTCAAGCGCACTGGCTGCAGAGCCAGGCTTGTAACCGGTTCAGGTCCCAGGTGACCAGTTGTGCCCTTGAACAATGTACTTAAACATTTCTTCTGTAAATATCCAGCAGCACGAACACACGAACAGATCATTTATCAAGAAATAAAAAAGCTTTCCCTAATAAAATGTTTTCCCGATCGTATAAATTCGCATGTATACCTGTAAAATCCGGGAAATTTCACTTGGTCTCGCGCCCTCTGATGCCAACTCGACAATTTGTCTCCTCTTGCAAGTGGGCAGAGGTTTTCCGTTCAGAAATACCCCACCGAGTTGATTGACGCACCCAGGTCCTTGGAAAGTAACAGTAAAAATAATTTTGATGTTATAAAATGGATTTACAAATATAGATGGAATTTATAATAGGGTCTTAACCTCTATCATTGGGAGACAAATGTAATTTGTTGATATACCCAATTTTCCTACGCAATTTGTTACTGTTTTCAGTTTAACACAGATTAGGTTGACACAAAAGTGTCTTTTAACACGATTACAGTTAGACCTAACGCGCACTGTAATTCAATAAAATAATTAAAAAGAAGAACCTTGTTTTGCCATGTCTTGTTTTTGGTCCCCCTTCTCCTCAGATCTCCTGTGCATGACCAAAATGTTCAAGCGTTGAAGAAAATAATCCCTGAACAAAAAGAGTTCGAGATATCGCATAAACTGTTTACATATTCCCTGCAGGCATCCCAAATGTCTGTGTCTCAAAGCCAGAGATAAAAACCAAATCTTAAATCGCATGGTTATAATTAGAGCTATTATTTATCTGTGATCCTGATTATCATCAAAATATGTTATTTAATTTGTAATTTAAAATGTAATTCCGTTTTACCTGTTAAAATAATCCTCCCTTGTGTATGGTCTGGTGTCGTTTCAGAAGTGGAGGGGCACACGCGCCCGTGCCCTAATTCTGATTTAGCCTCAGCCGCGACTTCACAAATATACCCTGACTGTCCTATCTCGATGACGTAATGGTCGAATATTGAGAATGTAAACACTGCATGCAAATTGACAGAGCACCTGACACATTGCCGGCATCCCTCGCTGTAAACGCCCCCAAGCAATCTGTTCCAACCTCTCTATGTACAATGACATGGTGTGTACATAGCCTACTCGTTAGAAAGATGTTTATTCAATATGATGTTTAACATGTCATCACAGTTTGTATTTTTATTTATGTCCAATACTATACGATGATGATGATTATTATAACATGTTCAGTTTCCATGTGTTTATTTTGTAGACGATCATGACACATCTCAGATATTACATGAGTAGCACGACCCACCAGAAACACTGTTAAGAATGGCAAAGCAGAGAAAAACCTGCTGAAGCATTAGAATTTAACCTGTCACAGTGCTGACACGCATATTACCGTCAGGGAACTTTCATGCATACATTAATATACGCATATACACTCAAAGAGGGAGTCAGGCCATGGTATATTTCTACTCTCTGAAGAATAAATATGAGAAAAATTCCATTGAAAGGAAGGGTAATGTTTCCTCTTGGTTTTGTTCTCCTGTACCCTTTTCCTCTCTGAATCTGCGACGAAAGGTACAGTAGATCTACCCTGCAGGTTTCCACTTCAGTGATTTGCGTTTGAGCCCCCTTAGGTAAGACATGCAAACTTTCAGGGCAATAAAAGTACATCAGTGATCCGTAAAAGCATTAGCACATTAGCTTCAATAACAGTTTACACACGGTTCTGTGAGTTTGATGGAGAAAATTTTAAAAAATATATAAAAGAAATGTGGCTGTATGGTTGTATATTCAAATACATTACATTCCCAGTACATTCAGTTTATTTCCCCTTGTACTTATATTGTGGAGCATGATGTTATGTATGTTATATGGTTGCATTAAATCAGTTAATGATGGTTTCAACAAGTAACAAGGGAAATAAATTGGTCTCGAAAGAGCTTTTCGAAAATGTCGCGACGGAAAGGGGATGCTGGAGACAGCACAAGCTCCAGCCTAAATGAGAGCATCACTGAAACAAAACCCACTGGCCCAGTTTCATGGAGGTGAGTGCTTCTTGCGTTTTGAGGCCAGAGCAATTGTTGAGATGTAAGACACTACACGACATATGGCACAGAGGATTTGCTGTCATTTCAAACTGTTAAAGCCCAAAAAATACTCTCAAATTTCACAGTCCGCGAGGGTTACCCTCGGTCACGTGACTTGAGCATCTCTCCTCGATACATGCAAGCGTTTCATGTGCGGCTGATTGTTTTTTTTTTAAACAAACATAAAGCGGTTCAAAGTCGTCTGCCATATGGTAAAGTGCATTTGATAAATCATAAATCCATCATATACACTCTTTTATTACATTTTCTTTCAAGCATGAACAAATAGAGGCAGAGATGTAGATGTGGGCCACAAATTGAGGATCTATTTATGAAATGGAGAGCCGGAAAACCCTCGCAGATGTCTTCTGTCTGGCACACAGATAAAATATGTTGTAAACGTTTCAAAGAAAATATTTGAACAGCAAATATTAGCGAATGAAAATCTATACAGCCCTCGTGGTTTGGTCTGTTTAATGACTAATTGGGCATCATTAGCAAGATCCTCACAGATCGGCGCTCTAGAAAAATAAAGGGTACATTTTGAAATGCCATATGCTCCAAATTATACATTAACCACGGGTCACCTTATGATAATATTTCAGGCACGGAAAACATCGCATATCTAGGATAGACATCTTGAACACCAACATCTCCTTGCCAACAGACAGAAAAGACAAATAAAGTATTTATTTTACTGCTCACGGTTCATGCTGCATTTGGGTTGAAGTGTTTTATTGCAAATTTCGCGTGGACTTACAAAGATTAATTAAACAGATTCCAGAAAGTCATATAAAGTGGCGAGCAACATGTGCGTAATTGTTAAAGAGGCTCATTCGGAGGTGGGCCAAAACGTTACTCCACATGAAAAGAGGTTTTGTCCATTACTGATTTGCAGAACTCCATGCCATAAAAGTCAGAATCATCTTCTAACCTAAACCGAACGATATTTGTTAATTTGTTTCGTCATTATTAGAGAAGCACTGTGATGCCTCTTGCGTAAATGTTGGGGCACCAAAAGCTATCCAAAGCGCACAGTGCTGCATCTAGTCAATGTTCGGTTAACAGAGCTTATAAGAAAACTGCTTCTCGCGCAACCCATCGACCACATACGATTTGGTTTCAGAGAAATTTAGGGTTAACAATCTATGTTATGGATACGTGCCAGAATGTACATTTAACTCCGCGGCTCTCTTTTGGGTACCTTGGATTCTTTTGGATACACGGGATGGCTTTTGGATAACTACAAGTGTTGTTACCATTAGGTTGATGCTGTAGTTCTGTCGCACAACGATAGATTGCATAACGTGTGAAATGGGATATCTTTCTTTAAATCTGTCAAGTGTCCCACTTTGGCCACGCTGACTAAAATGTCTTAAACCTTTCAAGTACTACATTACGCATCAAGCTGGAGACACTGTATTATAAATTATGAAATTTGAGAAGTCATATGCGTCACGAATTCCTAGCTACTTCTGTTTCAATTAAGGTGATAAGGTAGTCTAATCCGTTTGATACGCAAAGGGGAATTGAGTCAACATTCAGCGCCCAACATCCCTGTCGCATTTTAATTTGGCTCACAGCGGTTGGCATGATGTATATCTGTACACCAGTTGGATACAGACAATGTTAATGGTTTTTCTAAATTTGACATAAAATTCGACGGGTGAGATTACGTTTTCCTTTTTGTTAAATGAAGGGTCCAAAACTATTCTGCGGGAAAATAACATATTATTCTTTCTTTTTCATAAATATGTCACAGATATCCAGACCCTTGCTGTAACAAGACCAGAGGCCAGGCAAATTGGTAAAATTTCTATTATGATTGACTCTGACAACTGTCAGATTTAGCTCTTTATCAGATAGTTTCAGCGTGGTGACTCCGTTGATGTGTGTTGTTGAAGGCAGGTGTCTGTTCCAGGAGTCCAGATGTAGTATACAGAGAATGGGATGGGATGGGAGGTGAATTTATGTCAGAGAAAGACTGAGAAAACTAACGCGCACAGACACACACTGCCTCACAGAGTCCTGGGGGGGGGGGGGGGGGGGGGAGGGGATGGTGGTCTACATAGTATCATTATTAATTCGACACAGATTTTGGGACACCAGGTGTTATCCCTCTTTGTTGAACCACCTGAGCGGATTTATTGTGGAACGACTTTGTTCTCCAAGCACTGATGCCCTGTTCCTCATCATGGTTCAATCACATCCCTAAAATGAAAAGCTGAGTAAAGCTGGCTAAATTGTAGTTCGGTGGTGACAGAATCTGGCTCACGAAGAGATTTTCGTTTTAAACCTCTATTGCACCTTGGATCAAGGGGCATAAACTTAAATTTTCCAGTAAAACTTCCACCAGAACACTGGATAATGGACATTGTTCTGCGAAACAAATGAACTGCCGGTTACAAGGAAATGTATCTGACCATACAAGACACAAGATACAGGACCAAACAGACGAATTACCAAATGAAAATCTTTTAACGCATTCAGAAATTTTGAATTGACTGTTTGCTTTGGACGTATGTGAGATCGCAATAAACATCTTGATTTCTAAAAGAGTTTGTTGTATTTTCATTTCTGTCTATAGGCTTCGGTTTGTACATGAACTTGAAAATGCGCTCCGTAAAGAAAAATCACATTTATTTAGGACTGACAAACTGTGCTTCGGGATTAACACCCTCAACATATTTTGTCCGAGACAAAACTCAGAGAATTTGGGTTGTACCTAAGTTACCATAAAAATATGCTTAGGCACAGTTGGCAAGATTTAACAAATGTATAATTTGTTGCGATTAGCAACTCTGACTTCAATGTCAACTGAACTGAACTGACTGCTGTCAACAATTGGAAAGACCTTACGAATTTGATCGACTAATAGCAGCTAAGCGCCATCTAGTGGACGTTCACATAAAGACACTTAGGACCTGTCCATGTGGATAGGCATAACTGTTTAACTGTAGGTATAGCTGAAATGATAAAGGTCCTTTTATCGGGGTTGTCAAGATCTCAGACTTTGTTCTTATTCTGTGACTGTCCCGCAATTTATTCAGACCCCCAGAAATGTTTTTTTTTCTCGCGTTAAGGTTTGCTTTTAACAAGAGACTTTTGAATCACGACACGACCAAGCTAAATATGTACATGATTACTGCTGCAAGTTTGCCAAACGGCTGGTATCACTGTTAGCTCTCAATAAAAATAACAGCTACCTGGTTACTCAGTTGCAGATACATATATTTATTATTTGAGTAAAACATTGAAAACAGCCCTTAAACTCAGTCAGTTGTGGCTGTTAAATGTACAGTCCTTGGGCGCGCAAATCCGCAGCAGAAAGGTGCAGAATAACCCTTTCCGAAAAAGAGCATCTGATGCTGACGTGTCGTCCACACTTGACACCCCGGAAGGTCTTGTTTTATCTTCATTACGCTTTCGCAAACCCGTCTACTCGCAGCGTACACTCTTGGGGTTGCTCCGGAACGACTACCACAAAATTGACGTGTATATCCTGTGCACGCTGGGGTTTTCGCGATACCGTGTGTTTCCGGTGTAGTGAATGTGTACAACAGCGGCGTTCGACTCTTCTTTCTTGAAACCCTGTAGAGCAGTCTGTCCGACTCACTCCCGACTCCTTCACCTGTTTCCCCCCAGACGGTGTGTTTAAAATCAGCGACTATGGCTTCATCCGCATCCGCACAGGCTCAGACAAACCCCGCTCCGGCTTTGCCGTTGCAAAGAGGCATTGTTAAAATGGTAAGTGTGAAATAAATGCTTGGAAGTGCAAAGCTAAGGGGGGTTTTAAAGATAGATAGCTAGCGATAGTAGGCTAGCTAAAGTAAGTTGCTCACAACTGCAGGACTTCACCATGAAGGAGTTTTTAACTACATGTGTGTGGTGAAGTGGACAGCTTTCAGCAGTTTCTGGGAGAATAAATATTTTCAGTCAGTTTGTAGTTTGGTACATATCTGTCTAGCGAACTTACTAGCTAGCTGCCAAGCAGTTAGGTAGAGAGCCACCTAGCTAGCTGTCTTGCTTAACTGAAGTGAAGCTCTTGCATTCAGGCAGCACTCAAGCTCTCAGGAGCCAGCAACATGTAACATTTTAAACAGGCGTGTTAGCTGACTTCCTGACATCTTATCCAGCTATTTAAATTAAGCGTCCAACTTGTACGACAAGTCAAGAGATGAATATCATAAAAATGAGCAACTCTAGATAGAACATTAGCTTGCTGGCTAATTAGTTAAGTCAAACGTTCACGTCAGCGGTTATAATGGGCAGTTAGCAAGCTCGACTGGGTAGACTAAGTAATCTACCTCCAGCTACATGGCTACCTAAGGCTTTTTACGATCCGACCAGGTAAATAATGTGAAGCGGCAGCATTTAAGTGTCACGTGTGGGACGGCATGAGTGGAGCCCGGGCTAACTAGCCAGCTAGCCTGCTATTTGCACTCTGATCTGATCAAAGTTCCTTATTTGCCAAGCCTGTGTGATACGCAGACTTTTTGCGTGAAACGTCAGGAAATCAGAACATCGCTGTCGGGATGAAATCCGAACGCAGCACGATGTGCTCTTTAGTTAGCAAACGGTAGCCAGCTGGCGAAGTTAGTTCAGACAGTTCTCTAAGAAGTCTGAAGTGAATTTCGGTTTGCACAAGAAATGAAACTTTCAGAAACTCAGGAATAAACGAAGCCTGAATGCACAAATGTAATGCAACAACATTTGCTCATTGAACCATGATGTTGATTAGCAAAGTGAAGCTTAGCGTTAGAAGTTCAGATGAAAAGCTGGCATAGTCCGCTACTATGAAACTAACCCCAAATGACACGTAACCCCTCAAACTGCGGACAGTAACATGCCTTTTCCAAGGCGGTAACGGAATTGATGACGTGGAAAAGTTGCAGATTTTTGCGTGCTGAAATTTCGACTCAAAGCATGATTCTGGATAACATTTGTGAAAAACGTGGTTGCGCGCAGGTCACGTCGGGTTTAATATTTAATATGGTAATTATTGGATAATGAAGACGTTTGCACGTGTATGTCCTGAATGGACACCTGCAGTCAGTGCCGATACAGACAACCCGTTTTGAAATGCATATTATTCCAAGCCTTCAGTGTTGTACAGATGTATTGTTTTATTAAAACGGATTTTCAAAAGTGCATCAACAAAATATCATATTTTGTTTTCCCGCCGTAGTGCCAAATGTTTATTTAGCGGCAGGTACCGGAGTGAGTTTCTAACAGCCTGCCTCGATGGGGTCTGGGAACTGAGTGAGTCCCTGTTTTCAAGTGTCGTGTGTCCCCTTGGGGTATAATATACGACCCTGGAGGTTAACCGTGCCTGGCTTACACTCTCCCATCGAGCTTGAACACTTGCCAGCACCTTGTAGTGCAGACAACCTTTCATTGTTTTGTTTGGGAGGGAAATTGCAGTAACGTGTTAGGTCACTCATTCTGCAAGTTCTTCTGCACCAACGGACCTCGGAAAATCACAGTTCTCAGTACTGTGATTCTTTGTTTTAAAATGTCAGTTTGGACAGGCTGTAGCTCCAGTTTGCATTTTGGAGTTTCTTTTATAGGGAAGAGTTTAGTGTAGGCTGTATGCTTTATATGCACTTGCTTATTGACAGTACTATTTTTGCCTCTCCTGTCTCTCAGGACAATAACTCCGGTGGCTTCCAAATCCCAGGATATTTCCTTGTGTTTTTTTTTTTTTCCATTTCACATAAGAAAAAGACACGTTTTGTGTGTACAGAGTGTAATTAATTTAGACAGGTTTTATTAGTGCATTTGGGACAACCTGACTGGCAGCATTATGCTTCTGACAGGTTTTTATAACTGGTCTGGAGTCCATTTTAATTTTCATTTTAGCTGAAAAGTTTTTACGCTTCTCTGCTGCACTTTCATTCTCGTGTACTGTAGATCTGACACATTGAGGTCCCAAGCACAAGGGCAACCACATGTAGTAAAGGTCATTTGAGGTCATTTAATTTAGGTGCATTCTTATCTTTTCTATCCACTGTTGTTGGCACTGTGCTGTGCTTCTGAACTCTGTGTTGGATGGGGGGGGGCCGGACCTCTCTGTGTGGGTTACAGAAACGGCCGCTGGCTCTGATCAGGGTTTTAGGTTCTGTCTACATTTTAAAGGCTTCCCTCTGTGCAAATCAGTCTTGAAAAGGTTATCTTATCTTGTTGGTTATCTTGACTGCTCATTCCACTCTCGGCCCCTCTAAATGGCATTGTGATGTGAATCTTGACCTTATCCACCTGTGATTGAGATCAGTGAATTGGCTCAGAAGTTTAACCCTCTGCGTGCTGCGCTGCAGGTCTTGTCTGGGTGTGCCATCATTGTTCGAGGCCAGCCTCGCGGAGGGCCACCTCCGGAGCGCCAGATCAACCTCAGCAACATCCGTGCCGGAGCGCTGGCCCGCCGTGCCGCCCAGAGCCAACCCGACACCAAGGACACCCCCGATGAGGTGAGAAGGGTGCCCCCTCAACAACAGCAACCGCCTCAATGTACACAGCCCCCCCCCCCCCCCCCCACCACCCCCTCCTAAATCCTCAGAACAAACCCCCACCCCATCCTCAGTGTGATGCACACATACACTTCCACTGAGGTCCACCTTAAAAACATACATTTCCACCCAGATCTTCTACTTTAAAAGGCAACCAAAGTCCCACAGAATCCACATAAATATACACGCATACTCCCTCTCGAATCCTTAGCAAACATAAACATACACAGTCCCCTTCAGATCCACCTTAATATGAGCACACTCCCACCCAAACTCAACTTAAAACTCACCAGGAGGCACAGAGCCCCAGCCCTGCAGTTCACCTGTTTTTCAGGTGAATAGGAGGGGCCCTTATGTTGTGGAAGTGCAATAGTGTTGTGTACGTAGCACTGCAGAGTAAATGTTTGCCGACGCTGCTGTGACGTGCTGTGGGATGTTCTCTCTGTCGTAGCCTTGGGCTTTCCAGGCCAGAGAGTTCCTGAGGAAGAAGATGATCGGGAAGGAAGTGTGCTTCAACGTGGAGATCAAAACCGCCCAGGGGAGGGAGTATGGCATGGTGTACCTGGGGAAAGGTGTGGCTCGGTCACCGTGCACGCACACACTCTCACTCACACACTCTCGCTCACACACACTCTCCTGCACCAGCGGACCTTGGGTAACACCCATGCACACATACAGTATACGCACACAGACACATGTGCACACACATACAGACCCCCACACACTTATACACTCACTCCGCATGGGCATGCAGATTAGACCCTGAGTCTTGGAAAAGCCTGCTCGGGCAGTGGAGTTTTGAATGAGCTGCTTAGCCTCCTCTAGAACCAGACTTTTATGCCTTTGATATGGTGCTGATGCCGTTTAAAAAACCTGAATCAAACATTGGTCAGTTTTGCCTCTGGCTTCGGTTCCTGTGCAGTAAAAGTCTGACGCTGTTGCAGGGGATTTGACTCAGTGGTTTTTTTTTTTTTTTGTGCTGATTGAAGCTTCGATAAAATGGCTAGACTATAAAGAACAGAGAAATGGCAGCGGGGTCTGTTTTAAATGCCGTGCAATTTGAGGGCCTCCAGCTCCTGGGTCATACCATGGAAGAAAGACTTCCAGCTCTCGCACAAACTCTGGGGGACAGACAGAGATCGCTCTTGCAGCTAAAAGCCCATGCTAGTGGGTTTTGACCTTCTTTTAGCTGATAGCATTTCCCAGTGTTGGTTATAGTTTTAAGACCAGCAACTCTTAATTTGAAAATCACCATTTTGGTCACACCCATCTGTTTAGGAGATTGTAATTTTTAAGTAAAAAATTCATCTCTTATATATTACCTACATAGCTAATGTAAGGTTCCACCTTGAGTCAAATAGACTATCAGAGCTCTCTTACCTGCCAACAGCCTTTAGACATGATGCACAGGGGCCAAAACAACACCTTAGTCTGGGGAAAGTGAGCCACCCAAAACCTCTAGCTGTAAATAAAATCTGGAGTTGGATTTTAAAAAAAAAAAAAAAAAAAAAGCTTATTTCAGGTGTTTCAAGTGATTGCGCTGAATAGCAGCCCGCTAGCTGTGTTAGCTACTAAAGAGAGCTAGCTCAAGCTATGCTCACCTCCTTCCTCTTGTGCTCCTACATAACTACTCATGCAGGAGGAGGAATCTGATTGGCTGAAGGGGGCCTTTAAGAAGCAGAGACAGTGGAAGGACTGCAGGAGCTTAGTATCTGGTTAGCGTAAAGGGTCTGTACTGACCACATGCCTTATCTCTGTGTTTTTGCAGATACGACGGGGGAGAGCATTGCCGAATCTCTGGTCTCAGAAGGCCTGGCCACAGTCCGCAGAGAGGGAATCCGAGGAAACAAGTAAGCAGCACTGACCGCTTTCCAGCTTCTTACTCCACACCTGCTGGACTGAGCAACATAAGGGGCTCACTGAATCACTAACTACCTTGGCTCACAATTATGACATCATAATTATGAGCCTGACTTGTCTCTTGCTCCCATGTGGTATAATCTTGTCCAAATTCAAGGGATGTGCTTGAACCAGTGGTCATTTAGTATCACTGACGAAGCATTGCGGACTGGAGGAAGTTGCCCACAGGAAAGTTAATCAAGCTATCCAGGTGCTCTGTCAGATACTGAGTTTTTGGAGTTGTAATGCTGCTGAGATCTGCAGTGTGAGTGACTTGGCCTGATGGGAAAGGGGTTGGCAGCCGCTGTTACCCTGGGCTGTTGATATGGATGGGGGCTGTAGTCACTGGGACAGTGAGAAGTTGATGGCTTGGGCCTCGTTCCATCACAGGCTGAAAGGGCCCTTGTTTGTGTAGGCTGGCACAGATTGGTGTCTGAGCCCTGGCCCTGGGTAGCGCGCGGGGGGGGGGGGGGGGGGGGGGGTCTCTGATGTCTCTCCACATCCCCACTCACTCACCCACTCACCTCATATTTTTCTCCACCTGACATCATTCTCCGTTCTACTGTGATTCCTGCGATTCAGTATTCAAGTCACAGTCATGCCATGACCAGAGGTCTGCGTTGGCAAGGCAACAGTTTGTTTGCCATGCCGAGGGAAAAAATAGCGGTTAAGCCAGTTCGTGTCCATCACTGTCATTGCACTCTTGTGCCCTCTCCTGGCCAGTCTGAGCGCATGAAAGAGCATTAATTTAATATCTGGTGACCCTCTGGCGACTGAGGCAAAATGAGATTTGTGTTGCACACGTTTGAGGCATGGAAGAAGCTAGGACTGGTTGTTTCGGGTCGGTTGGTTCTGAAGCTGATTCCAAATGCAACCATGGTGTCTAGGTCCAGCTGGGTTTCAAAGGGTCACAGCGGTCATCCTCTCAGCATTGGTAACGAGCTCTAAACCACAGCTGCATGCCAATTTTCAATCCACAAACACCTGGACGATAGTCGGGTTCCCGTTGACCCCCCCTACCCTAATCCGTCTCCCTGTGCCAATGTCTGCTGCCATTTTGGCATGGAGGAGGACTAACGCAGGTGATAGCAGAATTCCTTACCCTTTGTACATGGATAATTTTATCACAGCTGTCTCTGTGTCGGGCAGTGGGTTTAAAATCTGGAGCCATTTCTCCGTTTAAGTGAAACCAGCCAGTGTGAGTTTTTGAAGGGCGCTCTGATCGCAACGCTCTGAGGGAGATTTTACTGTGGTATTTCATTTTTGTTGGCACCGTTAGAACCTTGTTTACATGGCTGTCCGTGTTCTGGTGAATCTGACAGGAAGTAGAACCTGTAGAGTGATGAGGTTCCTCATTTCAGTTGTTTTAGTCTCTTCGCATGCTGCCTGGCATGGTTGTTTACAGTGATGACACACTGGTACGGTTAGCTTTCAGATCCGGAAATCTTTGCACTGCCAAGCTTTGGAAACAGACCATAATAATATGAGGCGTGAAGCATTCTGTGTCCAAAGCATTTGCTTGCCGAGACTGCGACTGCTTCATCTTTTGTCCTGCCCTGTTTGCATTTGGAAAGCCCCCTTCCTTTGAAAATATCTGATATTCCCTCCAAATAACAAGGAGAAAACCAGAAACAACATCATGGTTACCGTGCTTGGCTGCCAGTTGCTTGTTTAGGCTTTCATCTCCCCAAATAGCTAAAAGGCATTCCGTTTTGTCTTTCTTTTTAGTTACTCCCCTGCTGGTATTCTAGTTTCGCCCCTTTTATTCGCCCATCTTCCACAATGCAAACACATCTCCCTCCAGGACCCACGCAAACGTCGGCTTCGCTTGTTGCTAACGGCGACAGGTTTAGCCTTTTAACAGCTCTGTGAGGCCTGAGTTTGGATTTAACACGTCTGCTCAGCCTGGAGTCTTCTGCAGCACCTCAGCTGACTGCCCCAGGCTCCACTGCTTCAGCGTCAGGTTTTGGTTGTTCCGTGCTCTGATTTGCATAAATCAAATGGGCAACAGCTCTCAAGAGTGAATTAAAAAGAAGCATGTGAGGACATCCATATCCAGGTGTGGGTCATGTACTTCATTTAAGTGCTGTTACCCTTTAGATATCCAAATTATTAATGAACAAAAAAAAATCGTATGCTTGAGCTGTGCGTTTTGGTTGGTAAAATGTTATGTTGAAATTTCTTGGATCTTTGAGACTTTGGGACACAGATTGTGCCAGTATCTGGAAGAATGAGTGTCTTATTTATACTTTATCACATTTGAAGCTTGTCCTCTTTTCATCAAGGTGTGATAAGAAACACTGAAAGAATGTTTCACCTGCTTAAAAGCCTTTGATGTGCTCCAGATTATACTGTTTGTTAGAAAGCCCCCTTGGTGTCAGACTGGAGGACTCCGAAGTGCTGTGGGAACCTTAGAGAGCTGTCTTATTAGCTTACTTCTCTACAGCGCAAGTAGCAGTTAGCGGAATGACCAGGTCCCTGAAGGGAAATGGCTGTTGAGGGCTCTCTGCCATGAGTGGGCCTTGGTAAGTGTGTGTTATTTGGTAAAAGCTGGCTAAGTTGTAGAAAAATGAAAAAAAAAAAAAAAAAAAACACACACACAATACAGTCTTCCAAAATCAAGGACTAGCGCTCAAAAATCAGATGATTTTTTTTTTTTCAAACCCTGAGAAGTTGGACTGTAGTCGCTATGACGATTTTTTTTTACCTTACCCTTGCATGAATGAATGGCCCAATGGGATTTTTTTTTTTTTTTTTTTTCCTTCTCAAACCGTTCGATCGAATGCTGTAGGTCTCATTACCTGTGTTTATGAATTTTTTCTGGCACAGGTTTGCAGACGAAATGACAGTTCTGCTGGGGTTATGTGTTTCTTGCTGCAGTGCAATAATTGTCTAGTTAGTGGTGTTGGCACCAAATTTGCTTACAAAGAATTTAAGAAATGTTGTGCGTAGGCAGTTACCCATTACTCATTTAGTTTGTGTTTATGTGGATTTTAATGTTGAGTGAATGCATATTTGCATAC
This sequence comes from Albula glossodonta, assembly GCA_019788955.1. Classification (NCBI taxonomy): domain Eukaryota; kingdom Metazoa; phylum Chordata; class Actinopteri; order Albuliformes; family Albulidae; genus Albula; species Albula glossodonta. The sequence continues at coordinate 3,535,631 of JAFBMS010000127.1, read as the reverse complement.
CTCAGGCAAGAGGATGTTTCCTCTCCTTAATAGGAATAAAATCAAAACAAGGCAAAAGGACTGCTTTAAACCAAACAACCAAGTGTACTAATTAGCAACACCTTTTTCCAGAATGTTCTGCAACATGATGGGCCTTGGAAATGGGCTGAATCTCACTTTTAAACCCTCTTTGGCCCTTTTCTGTCCCTCACAACTACGATTAAAAAAAACCGAAGACTGAATAAAGCAGTGCAAGTTTTTACAGAAGCACTTTCAAATTCATCCCATCCTTTTGATGGGTTTGCCTGCCTTAGATTTTCAGATGAAAGGTGACCCAAATGAAGTAGAGAGTCTGACAAGTGATTATATAGTTTTGCATCTCAAGAACCAAACTTTTGTTGCTGTTGAGAGATTTGTGCTGTTGAACATCACAGCACAGCGATCCTGTTTTTATATCTGCATGAAGGCCAGGTCTGTGGTAGGTAACGTAACTGTTTTTTCGTTTTCGAGTTGATCAAAGACGGCGTGGTTTTGCAGGCAGAGTTCTGGTCTTTGGACCAGAGGAATGGAGTGTTGAATTCCGGATGGGGAGTTGTCATATTCTCAGTAATGGCATATATAATAATATATAATATCCCGAATAAATGTTCAGCTGTATCTGTTGATGAACATGGAATATGAATGGTATGAGTAACCCTGATAATAAAATGAATTATGCTTAAAATACTGTGTTGGGACATTGGCAGAAAGGAAGTGCGATTCCACTAATTTGTTGAATTAATATTCTCTGGCTGAAGACTGAAGACTTTTTTTTTGTCCCCGAGCACTCTGTAAAATACTCACTTTCAGGCAGGGAAAATGAATAAGGTAAATGGTCACTTGTCTCTGATGTGGGGTTTCTTTGCTTTCATAAACCCAACGAAAGAAGTTGTGGATTCATGCATTAATATAATGGTGTAGGTGGAAGTCATTCCTTGTCGTTGTAATGTGCTGGTGTTTATACTCCAGCCTAGATTGAAAAGATTAATGTTAGGAATATATGCGTTTGTGTCCTTGTGCCTCCCATCGTCCTTCTCTTTCTCTTCTTCCTGTCTCTCTCCTCTTCTCCTCCCTCTCTGTCTCTGTCCACCATCTTCTGTCTCCTCTCTCCCTCCCTCTCTCTCTGGATAAAGAGGGACAGTGTCTTTATGTTCAGTTGTGTTTGTATAAATCAGCAGTGGGTAATGATGTTTTCTGATGTCCGTTGTTATGAGAGCGTAGAGATGATGTTGTGCTCCCTGTAGCCCTGACCAGGCCCGCCTGTGTGACCTGGAGGACCAGGCCAAAGCTGCTAAAAAGGGCATGTGGTCGGAGGGGGGCGGGTCCCACACCATCCGCGATCTCAAGTACAGCATCGAGAACCCGAGAAACTTCGTCGACTCCCTCCACCAGAAACCCGTAAATGGTGAGGATCCGCCGTCAACAGCCATAAGTGCCCCCCACCATCTACCCTCCACGATTCTCTTCCTACATTTTTTCTCCAGAAAATTTTTAAAAAATCAGATGATAAAGGCCTAATTTGACTGAATTCACTTCCTTAATTTTACTGAAAAAATGCTCATAAAGCAGAAGTATGGAGATGATAACTTTACAAACCGCAAAGCTCAGTCAAATCTGTAACATAAACAAGAGCGTATGGCTCAGCACATGGTGAATCATATTAGGAGGAAATGAGGAAATGCATTCCGGATGTGACGTATATCTGAAAAAAGCATCAGGATGGGTTGGAGACTTTTTAACTCTTTCAGGGCCTCTAGTCTTTGGCTCTGCAGCTGAAGAGCGTCTCCTGCTCTCGGCTGTCAGAGAGAACAGAAAGCTCTTGATGTGTTTATGCTTATGATCTCCATTAGGCTTCCACCTCTGGCAGAGGCTGAAAGATGGCCGTGATGTGTTGGGACTGAAAATCGCACTGTTATGATTTTAAATTCAGAGAAAACTGTTGGGGAACAAAAAAGAAATCACCTCCTTTCCCCTGGCCCTGAAGCTCATTTCACTGCATGCTCTTTCTGCTCCGTTCCTCTCTCCCTCCTTTTTCGTGTTGTACATTTCTCATGCCATTGGGAGTCTGTGGAGGTGAACACCGGGGTTCATTTGTTGAGTTAATTGAATGCAGAGCAGTCTGTGGGAGCTAGCCAGGCGCTGCGAAAGGGCCTGTACTTCTGCACCGCTTCCCTGATTTATGCCTAATCCATCGCAGCGCGCCCGGCCAGGCTCCGCGCAAAGCCCCGCTCGGGATTCTCACCTCAGCCTACACGTGTTTGCATCGATTTCCGCATGTTGCTCCAAACATTTATATGTGGATTCCACTGTATTTGTAACAAACAAACACTAAACTAGTGAATCTGTTAAAGATGTTCTTTATGTTCTGCCAATGCTCCTGTTGAGAATTACGTTTGTTGGTTCTGTGTCGATGATGGGTGAGGATGTCTTTGTTGGCCAGCGAGTCTAATTTGCTTTTGCGCCCCCCGCAGCGATCATCGAGCATGTTCGCGACGGGAGCGTCGTCCGAGCCCTCCTCCTGCCGGATTATTACTTGGTGACTGTCATGCTGTCAGGAGTAAAGGTAAGCTTTTGGGAGAAAAGTAGCAGCCATTACTTGGTAGAGTATTAAGTCACTGTCTAGACAGTATTCAGGTCTTTAACAGTGATTGTGAGATGGTCCTGGAATCATCAGTTGCATGAGATATCAGAATATTTCTCCCAGCCAAATTGTGTGTGAGTGTGTGAGTGTGTGTGCAATTACATTGTGTAAAAGTCTTGGACAGTCTCTCAGATGCATGCATCACAAAGCTGGTCTCCATGAAATGTACCCAAGCCAGCTCTGAAGGTGAAACCCAGGCAAGGTGTTTGTTTGAACATGCTAAGCACTAGCAAGTGAGATGAGACTTGTCATGTGTAGTTAAACAGTTTCACTTTGTCTCAGGTTCAAATATTTAAACACAGGCTGTCCGGATTCACCAGAAAGCCACCCTTGCAAGATCCAGTTAAATGTACCTGATATGTGATAGTCTGCTATGCTAACTGCCTGCTTGTTTCATGGTAGTTTCTGTTGGTGCCCTTATAGAGACTTCTGTATGAACTCCTCTGTCTGTGTTGCTTGCCTCGGCCGGCCTCATTTCTTTCTCTTTTCCCCCTCTCACTCTTTTCCCTGCCGGTGCTCGCAGTGCCCAACCTTCAAACGGGAGGCAGATGGTACAGAGACGCCGGAGGCCTTTGCCGCAGAGGCCAAGTTCTTCACCGAGTCGCGGCTGCTGCAAAGGGACGTGCAGATCATCCTGGAGAGCTGCCCCAACCAGATCATCCTGGGCACCATCCTGCACCCGGTGAGCGCCTCCAAACCCCGAAACCCCAGCCTGGCGCTGTGCTACAGTACGCTGCGCTTGCATACACAACACTAATACAATGCAGTGTGCTATGTTACACTTAGCACATTACGCATTGCGATTAAATGCTATGCTATTATACGCCAGGCTAACCCTAACCTCAACCAGAACACCCTGGGCACCATTCTGCACCCGGTGAGCGCCCCGATACCCTGAAACCCCAGCCTGGTGCTGCGCTACAGTATGCTGCGCTTACATACACAACACTGTAATACAATGCAGTGTGCTACGCTACACTTCGCACATTACGCATTGCTATTAAATGCTATGGTATTACACGCCAGGCTAACCCTAACCTCAACCAGATCATCCTGGACACCATCCTGCATCCAGTGAGTGCCCCGGTCAGCAGTTACTTTCATTTTAAAATATTTAGTCAGAGGTCAAATTAAGGCTTGTGATTCCAGGACTCTTTGAGCCCACAGTCTGCTGAAAAGTCTGGTCCCTTTTTTGGGGCGGTGTAATTTGGGAAAGTCCTACTTGTGAAGCATTACATATCGCCTCCTCAGGCCCCCTCCTCAGACATGGGCTTTGATTCATGATACATTCACTTTTTCTCAATCCACACCGGTCTTGGAAAATACAGTGTTTTGTGCCCTGAAGTGTTTCTTCAATTTATCAAGCAATGCAAGAAAGACCAGGGTATTTTTTTCTCTCATAGCTGTTTGAGCAGACACAATATTTTACCAGCTTCGATGAGGAAGCGGGCAAGCTGTCAGAACAACGAGCTTCTGTCAGGAGGGGAGTGGATTTAGCTTCCCCTCATGGGGCACGACAGGAAAAAAAAGGATGTTAGCCTGAACAGAAGTACCGGAGGTAAAATCAATCGCCCAAACGCTCACAGTGCAGGAAGGTCAGCAAAATCATGTTTTTTAAGGCCTCAGAATCCACAAACACGCAAAGGGCGAGGTCTAGGGATGGAGCTGCTGGGGTGTCTTCAGCCTGCTGACCCCTATCATTTCTGCACTCGGCCCAGCCGTCTGAACATCTGGGGGTCCCCTCAGCTGGTCACCCCTCTCTCATGGCTGTCTCATCTTTGGGCCTTCTCTAAGACCTACCCCTGAACTGCACCCCAAAAAATCTTTGGACCACGTCCCTCCCCAAATTTTGCAGGACCTTCCCCAGCACAAACAATCCTGCCACACAGTCAGGGCAGTAAAATGACACTTGAAAACAAATGTGTAATGTGGTATGTGGATGTTTGTTAGATCGTGCACAGTATATCTGGTGCTTTGGTTTTAATTCAGTAACTAGTTTTTTGAGAAGTGATATGTATATAGAATGTATTGTTACATTGTAACAAATCAAAGAACAAACCAATGCATAATAACTGCTTTGGTGTATTAGCTACCGATTGGTTCACTTGGCAAAAGCAGGACAGGAGTGTTATCTTGGCTCTACCAAAGTAGGTTTGAGCTTTGGATTCAGTACTTAGCAGAGAGTAGCCCATGCCATGTCTGTCGGAGGCTGTGCCTGGCATAGTGAGTAGTTCAAAGATTTAGGAAGTTGATGATTTCTGAGTGTGAGTGTGTGTGAGAGTTAGTGTGCGAGAATGTGTGTAACCTTTGACCTTTGACCCCCACAGAACGGAAACATCACAGAGCTGCTGCTGAAGGAGGGGTTCGCCCGCTGCGTGGACTGGTCCATGGCCGTCTACACACAGGGCGCCGACAAGCTGAGGGCCGCCGAAAGGTGAGCACGGTCAACCTGCGGTCAGGGCGCGGTCCTGGAACGGTCAGCTCTGTGTCTGGGAGTGCTGGGAAATTAATTAATATTAATAAAATTAATGACCATTAGTTGTGAATCTCTTTACAAAAAACAAAGTAGCAGCGTGTCATAACCTGGACACGAGGAGGAAAAACACAAGCAGAGCGTGATGGAGTCCTGTAAGGGGCGGAACCACAGTGACATGTCATTCCCTGTCCTTAATCAGCGAAATGCTGCCAATCTCCACAGCTCTGCCAGAGTGATGGTCCAAAAGCACTCATCTGTCAGCAGTCGCATCACTGGTTTATTACAGTTTTAAACAGTCTTAACTGTTTCAGCTGCACAGCAAAATAGACTCACCAGCGCACTATTTAGGAAATTCAAACTCCCATGAGGTCATCAAGGCAATAACTATAGGTTTGATTGCAGTTTGTAGGTTCAGCTCTCAGGTAAGGCACTCTCATAGTTTTCATAAGCAGAGTACTTCACCTGAATTGCTTCAGTAAATACCCAGCTGTATGCATGGATAATGAACTGTTATTCATTCTGGATAATAGCATATGCTAAATGCCTGAATGTAATAGTTGTAATACATTTGAACAAACAGTGCTACAGCTTCGTATGGTTAACAGGGAGGGTCCGTTGTGTTCTTAAGCAAGATACTTCACCTAAATCGCTGACGCAAATATCCAGCTGTACGAGTGTGTAATATGTAAACTGAGTGGCTTTGGATGAGAGTAAGAGCGTTTGTTCCAATGTATTACATAGCTACTACATGCAGGCATTCAGCAAACTGAGCTGCAGCCACACACTGCTGACGGCATGGGGCCCTGTGTCTCTCCCCTGACAGGTCTGCCAAAGAGCGCAAGGCCAGAATCTGGAAGGACTACGTCGCACCCACAGCTAACCTGGACCAGAAAGACAGGCAGTTTGTGGCCAAGGTAGGATATAGTAACCTTTTAAACGGGTGCATGATCGAATCATGTGACTTGATGAGGTGTTGCATGCCCCAACACCAGCCCTTGTGCCAGAAGACTGTATGCTGCTATTGAGTGTAAAATGTCCCTTACCATATATAGAACTATTTCTCTTGATAATATGACCAGACAACTTAAACACAGACCGAGTCATACACTGTAGCATGTATGTTGTATGTAAAGCTGTTTTGACATGTGTGAGGGGGGAAAAAACAACAAAAGTCCGTGGTAGACCATTGAGTATTGGATACCCCTATTTTACTGGCTGAGTTTGGGTCCAGACTCCTGGTGCATGCCCTGGATTTCGCCCTTCGTTTGAGTAGTTGATCAGTGTTGTGTGAACAGCAGCACCTGGCCGGAGGGTGTAGCGCGTGGCTCAGGAAAGCTGAGGCGGGAGGGTTTATGGGGGACTTCAGTGTGATGAATGGGAACCTCACGGTAGAGCGATCTGATAATTTTTATTTAAGATACACATATAAACCTTTATTTTACAAGCGCGTCACGTCAAGATTTAACACCTTTTGCTTTGCAAGAGAGTCCTAGCTAAGACCAGGTAACCATAGCAGAACAGAGGAGCGGAAAACACAAACCGTCACTCAAGTCAAAACAAGACAGTAATATGCTGTGAACACAAAGTCAGGAGGTGTCACTCTGGAAAAGAAAACTTTGCAGCTATTTAAAAACACTCCTAACAGTGTATGACAGCTTCCATTTTTAAAATGTGAAAGTGACAGAGGATTCAATTTTTAATGTTTTTTTTTATTTTATTTTTTTTATCTGCTTATCATTTCAAGACCATGGCCAAGCGTTTCTCTCTAGTGTTGGTTTAAGAAAAAAAATAAATGAATGAAATATGCGATTAATATAGTGACTAGGCTAGGTTTGTGCCACTCGGTCCTATATTTACCCTGGTAAATCTGTTACGGCTGTTTGAAGTCTGGCGGCTGCCACCCTCTGTCACCTTTTCCCCTCAGCCTAGTGACGAGAACCCTCCCACCTGCCACCTGCGCATTTCGGTTGAAGAGTCTTAACCCCCCCGTGCCCCCCCCCCACCCCCCACTTCCGCCTCTAAAGCGCTTTTTTTCCTCACCTAAGCCGAATTTTGAAACGACTTGAAATATTTATGCAATCCCTTTGATTCTATAAAAAGGTGGTGGATTTTTTTTTTTTTTTTGGTGAGGGAAAAAGTCTTGCTTAGGGAGCTGGTTTCTGAAAGAATCAGTTTTCCCTGACTCAGTGTTCCCAGATAAAACATTAATACCGACTTCATTTGCCTTCAGATCTCTGAGCCTCGACACCCAGATTTGAGCATGGAGGTCGCACAGAGAATGTTTTCCCCTCCTGAGTTCGCTCCTCCCTGGTTCGAGATTAGAATTATTTATATGATTATTTGTCGGTGTGAATTCTTGACACAGCCTCCTGCTGTGAACTGCTTGCATGTTTCACAGAGGACGAAACCCAAGGTCGTGCGGTAGCGTGGCTTGCCCGCCCTTTTTATCGAGCGGGTTTAGACAAGGGCCGTCGACATTTCGACAACCCCGAGCGCTGTTAACTCGTCTGATACGTTGGCCTGTCAGTCCTGTTTTCTGAGTGACGTGTTTTCTGTGAGGGATAAAAAGGTCACTCGGATGTGTCGGCAGGTTTGGTCCCTTATCTGTGTTCCAGTGGTTTTGCACAAGGCGGCAGACTCAGGCAGTGGGTGAAGGATGAAAATCGGATGCAGTCATTTAACTGCCGGGCGCGTTTGAACTCGGCGGGTGTAACACACACTGTGTTTATCAGTAAAACCATCGTTAAGCTGCCTAAAGTTGGGACGTGAATGGAGGGAAAAATGGAGTCTGGGTCTATTTGCTGCAGAGCGCTGTCTCCAAAGCTGCCAGCAGGTGGCAGCACCTCCCTGTTGGTGCACCATTGTGTGTGAATGCCCCTCTTGGCAGAGCTTTGAAAATGCAGCTGCTCATTAGTGGGCAATGTACTCTCTCAGCGTTTTTCTGCCGAGAATCATTTATTTTATTCATTTATTTTTTGTCTAAAAACATTTTGATAAAATTGCTCGCTAATTATGAATCTAGATAATGGTCTGGGGGAGAATGAATTGATTCACTGTTCAGAGTGATGTGTGCTGAATTGTTATCGTCCGGCCAGCCGTCCCTCTCCTTATTTTCTTGTGATTAAAACATGATGGATTTCCAGGAGCACACTTTGGATGGCCTGCATTTAGTCTTCTCTCAGGTCCTCCATTACCTGGTAAAATGATAAGTTTGTTGGACTCATAAAGGTTTTTAATAGTTGTGTTTTTCATCACCTCTTGCCTCTCATTCGTGTCTCTTACTTTTTAATTTACCTTTCGAAATTTTCATTCCATTTCCCCCTCTGCAATTTTGAAAGGCAAAAAAAATAAGTGATGAAATTGCTCATGAGTGCTTTCACCTTTTTATTTTTTTTTTTAGAGTCTTGCTCTTTTCAAACAGTCTTAGTCCTACTTTGCCTCGAATAGAAAGCATTTAGATAAGTCAGGGAATGAAATTCCGTGTGGAAAGCATTCCTGGTGGATACAGGTGAAATTCACAAATAATTCTCTTGAGGGGGAATAGAACGAATGTCAGAGTTGTTCAGATTTGTTCACTGAGATTAAGCACAAAGTGCCATGAGGTTTGAGTTTGCGTCTAGCCCCACGCCAGTGATGGGGGGTTTCTCTCCTTTTTAGGTTACATAATTAACCTCGGTTTATCCGAACCGAGGCCATGTTATATAACCTGCCATCTCCGATACTGCCACAGAGGCTTTTTAAACAGGAAATCATGAAATCGCTCTGCGATGGAGCGCGTTTGGGCCGTTTAGCCCGTCCTCGATGAGGCGGTGAAGCTGCAGAGTGGGTGACCTCTTTAGTGTCTGATTTGAGGTGCACTGCGGGGCCTTTAATGTGAACCCTCCTAAGGATAATCTACTAATGCAATAGTGGGGACTCTGCAGTAATCGAAGTCGATGTATTTATGAGGGGGAGCGCAAAGGATTGTGGGAGGTTGTGCAGCAACCGAATCTAATGTTTTGATTAGGAAATGTGTAGCGTGCTGTTGTTGCTGTCTCCATGTCTCCTTCTGTGCTTTCATTTTATCTGTAATATCTTGTTACTGCCGTGCAACTTTTGCAGCAAAGCAGTGTATGTGTAAACAGACAGTAATGCTAAATGACTTTCCCAAACCCTGTAACCGAGGTATGTGTAGGTATTCGGTATACTCAGTTACCTGGGTAACGAAGCTGCAGAGCTGTGATTAGCCCCCTGATTGAAGGAGAGCACTGAGGAGACCTCGTTTTGGGTTGTCACAGTGACACAGCGCACATAAACCTTTGTGTTTGTAATGAATTGGGGCCACCTGAGCCTCATTAGCCATGTTTGGACCTGACCCTGACCTGTCACCCTTTCTGCAGGGAGGCCAACACTTCGTTAGCCTCGTTAAGGCTGGGCCGGGCTTCGTTAGCCTCGTTAAGGCTGGGCCGGGCTTCGTTAGCCTCGTTAAGGCTGGGCTGGGCTTCGTTAACCTCGTTAGGACTGGGCCCAGACTCCGTTAGCCTGGTTTGGTCGGGGCAGAGTCGGGCCGGACGCTGCCTGACGTAATGGATTTCTGTCTCCCAGAGGTTTAATTTCTGCTGTGTCAAAAGGCAGTGGGCCAGCACGGACAGGTGGATGATGGAGGTGCTAATACCGTCCCCGGAGGCCGGCGCACAGCTCACACACGCCCACCTCCTCTCTGAAACACACTGCTTAGCTAAACACAATCCTGCCAGGGGCGCGCTCTCTCCGGTTCAGGGGCACAGGCTCTGTATTTATCCCTTTTCATGAGTAGTATCTTTTGTTTTTTTTTTTTTTTTTTTCTTTCATTCGATCCCCCACTCCCTTCTCTTCATCTTTAAACCCTTTTTGACAACACTGCACCACACAGTGTCCCTCCCTGGCTTGGGGTCAGTGGGATTGGAGGGGAGAGAGGGTGACGTCATCGCCAGCTTGTTCACTGGCCCATACTGAAATTATAGATGAGCAGAGGGAGAGGGGTGAGAGGGAGAGGGAGAGGGGGAATGCGAGAGTTGGCCATCTGGGGGTGGAGGGAGGTGGGGGGACCGTTTTATTTTGAACTGGCGAGGCCCGGAAAGTTGGCCAGATGAAGTTAAGTAGCAATTGACTTTTTTTTCTTTTTTTTTTTTTTTTTTCCCCCAGAAGTAAATCGACCTACTTAGCGGTTTTGAACATGTTGTTTACCTCCCCGTTATGATAGTATTACCCAACTGCTTTGGCTTCTCTCCTGAAGGAAAAGGCACACCGGCTACTCCTACCTGCCAACAAATGTATTCTGTGATGTATCCAGATCTATTAGCCCGGCAATCTGTTCTCGGTTCTCCAGAGCAGTCTGAATTATCGTTCCTCTTTGGTGGTTACTCTCATGTAATCCGTTTTCCTGTGGAATATTTACACTCATTTTTTTTAGCATGCTGAAAACAAATTGTCCAAATATTATCTTTCCACATTAAGTTGGCGCTGGAGCGTTGCGCAACGCCCACGTCGGCTGTGTTCCCCCCCAACCACACTGCCTCTGCTGTGGACGCCAGCTTGGCTGTTGCTATGAGAACGGAAGAACCCGGGGAAGGTGCTTAGTTGGACCCACATTGTGTAGTCAGGGCCTGTGAGTGCACAGGATCTGGGTGAACAGCTGAACTCTTTCCCTGGGTTTTTGTGTCTGATGCTTATTGGAAAATACCTCATACTCTTCAGCTGCCAACGGATGTCCATGAAAGAATTATTGTGTGAATATATTGGCACATTTTTTTGCTGCAGTTGTAGTTCCTTATCTGTGGTGTCCAGCAAAGATTCACTTGCAGAAGCGTATTAATTTGGCAGTAATAAATTTGCCTTTCTCTCAGATCAGTTGCTTTTAATTTATCCTCTGACCTGGGCCCATTTTCTGAGTGAGAGCACTGATCTGGGATCAGATTATCCCTGCCTCCCTTATCCAATATCAGTGAATTACGTACAACTGATCAACCAGTAAGTGAGGCTCACTGTGATTGGGTGTAACCCAGCCTTAACCTTGCTGTGATTGGTCTCTTTTCCTCAGGTGATGCAAGTGGTAAACGCAGACGCCATTGTGGTCAAGCTCAACTCCGGCGAGCACAAGACCGTCCACCTGTCCAGCATCCGCCCACCCAGGATTGAGGGAGAGTCCAATCAGGTAAGCCAGGGGGCGTGGCCTATGGTTTTGTGGGTTTACCAGTATGGTATGTGTGTATCCTCTCTGGTGCTGCCATTTTGGAAAAGAGAGGTGAGTGTGGATGAGCAGTGCTTGGATTCTGTATTTGTGGGTGCTTGCTGGACTGAGTGTGTGTGCACCAGGATTTTTGGGAGTTCAGATTTTTCGGTGTGTGTGTGTTAACTGAAAGGTCTTATTATACCTCTATTATGAGCCCTTGGTGGACCTGTGATTTTTCTAAAACTAATTTTTAGTTTCTGTCAAGTGGCTCATTATGGGAAAGCTCCACAGGGCATGGCAGAATGAACCCTTAAGAAAATACAGGAGGCTGTTTCCTCCCTCCGGTCAGGCAGGCTGCGTCATGGGAGCTGGAGTAGGTGTGTGTTTTTCTGTGGCTGCGGCGTGGGTAGGAGGAGGGTTAGAGGTGTGTTTTTGGGGTCTGCTGGGTGGGTGGTGATGAGTGGCGTAGGGTCAGTGGGATTGGAGGGGAGAGAGGGTGGCATTCCGGCCACATGGTGGCGCTGCTGCATCAGGTAACGCCCCGCACTGAGAGCACTGCAGAGAAGGCTCCTGATTGGCCCTGCCCTGCCGGACAAGCACCCCCCCCACACCACAAACCCAGCATGCATGCACACACAAACGCATATATCCCCAAATCCAGGAAATGCACGCATGCTTATACTCGCACCCTAACACACACACACACACACACACACACGTGCAGACATACAGTGTCTCACATTCACATGTTGTGTCACACATAAACGCACACATACTCATATACTCTCTTGCATTAGCGAACACACACAGATACACACACTTGCACTCCTGCGTGTGTGTGCGTATGTATCTGTAATCTCTTGAATACCCTTATGCTCTGCCCTTATGTTAATTTCTCCAGTAAAAACCCAGTGTGGTGGTTTCCCCAGCCCCCTCTATTTGAAGTTCTCTCCTAATCACCCTGCCAAATGCATACACAGAGCTGGCCCTGTGGTAGATGTACATTTTTTCATCTTTCCCTTCCAGAAAAAGGAAAGACTCTGGTAAGAAAGGGCCATGATTCAGGGCTCATTGACGTATTAAGAAGCTATTAGAAGTGGCTAAAAATACCCAGGGTTTCTCAGAGAGGGGGAATTAGCCTGCAAAAAGGGTTGTCCCTCAGATCGGTGCATTTGCCAGGGATTTATCAGTGGAGCCCTCCCCGGCCGCAGGGGACAGGGGTTTTAGCGATGCAGCGACTGACCACAGCCTCAGCGGTCTCTGTTATAGGGAGGCCATGACACGTTTGGGGCTCATAAACTCCCTCCTCCGCCCTCTCCCTTGCCTCCTCTTTCCGCAGGGAGAGTAATCCTCTGAAATAGCTGAAAGATGAGCTCCAAGCGAGTGCAGCTTTAGAACCCCTCCTTCCCCAAATGCCCCTTTAGTTCTGTGTCTAATAAGTGCCAGTCCTCTGCTGTCAAGCCACAGGATGACAATGTTTTTTTTTTTTTTTTTTTTTTTTTGGAAGCAGACTTCCTCTCATCTGCCAAGGGTTAGCTCTCCATCCCTGTGTGATGTCGTAGACCACAGTCCTTTGTGATGTCACAGTCCACACTCCATCCAGCTCTTTGTGATGTCACAGTCCACAGTCTCCCTGACCACTTCCCCCATCTCTTTGTGATGTCACAGCTCATGCCAGGCTATAGGCTTATGCCGATAGAATCCCTCTCTTGTATATTGCTGACTGCAGCTGGTTGATTGTAAGGAACCTTATTTTTTTTCTCCTTGGTTTTCTCTGAAAATGTCAATGTCTCTCTGTGCTGCTGATACCAGTAATCATAATCATTCTCACAGAACCAGGGCTCCGTCCCACACGTATTGACTATGGTGCTCTGCAGTGTCATCATGCCTTTCGAATTTAGGTTTGGGAAGCTCCATGCATGTCAGTACAGTTTCTTACGCAGAACTTGTGTAGTGATCAGATTGATTAGAGATCGTATTAACATTTTCACTGGCTTTTACATAGGACCTCTTTAATGCGTTTGTGTGTGCATGTGTGCGTGTGGGTGCGTGCGTGTGTGTGTGTGTAAGTGTAAGTTATCTGGTTGTGTGTGTGTTTCACTGTGTAAGTTATTGAGAGATGAGAGTCTCTCTCTCTCTCTCTCTCTCTGTGTGTGTGTGTGAGTGTAAGAGTTTCTGGCACAGCACAGCTCTGCAGGCAGGGTTCAGCCTGTGAAAGACTCTGCGTCACCATTTTACAATCCTGCTACTGAATCTGTGGAGAGTCATCACTCTCAGTATGGGAATGCTCTTTTTGCTTTTTGGCAATAATAGCTTTCACTATGCTGTTTCCATGCTCTGCTGCCAGCACCGTGATATTCTCTTATTTAAAATGAACAGCCTTCCAATTCCTCTTCCTCCTTGAAATGTATCACTTCAAAAATATTCAGTTTGGGTTGCCTGTAAGCAACCCCCTCTCTGTCAAGAAAATTGATGCAAATTAAGAAGGGGTGTCTCCCCCCCACTTTTGTGATGTCATAGAACCCAGCCCTTTGTGTTGACACTGCTTGCGCCAGCCCTTTGTGATGTAACAGTCCCCCAGCCCTTTGTGATGTCACAGCTTGCATAGGCTCCAGGCTTGTCCCAAAAAAAAAAAAAGTCTCTCCCATGCGGTATTGCAATATCAAATCAAACTGACTGGATTGACGCAGCCCTTTTTCCCCACTAAAACATTTCTGTTCTGAAAACGTCAGCGTCTGACAGCGTTTCTATTATCCCACCTGCTCTGATCACAGGGCCTCTTCCATTATACCTAGACTTGAACCGTAAAGATGAGGAGGGGGGCTGCGATCCCTCTCAACCAATCAGCTGTCTGGCCTAAAGCCATGAGCTGGTGCCCGCCTTGAATACACGCTGGACCGGTTTGGGCTCCGGAAAAGGGGGGCGGCGTTCCCCAGCACATGGAGGAGCCCCGTTGCGTTTAATAGCCCGTTGCAATCAACACTTGTTACCGTCCGTCCAAGCAGATGGAACCGGACCGAACGCCATCTGTTGGAAAGGTGTCGAATTGCCATTCTGAAATCTATTAGCTGTTGTGCCTTGACTATGATTTTACTGAAATATTTGCATTTCAAGAATTTGTGGACTGAAATGCTTAATTATTAATAAGGAAGTTAGTTGGACTTGTGGCTGATGCATGGTTGTAAATGTTCCAGTTGGCTGAGGGGTTGTAGGCTGAATGCTCTGATATTGGATGGGGAAGCCTGGTCTGAGATCAGTTCTCCAGCTCTGAGAGGCTGTAGGAATGCACCGGAGTTCAGGGAAAGACATGATCAGAGTGTGCAGTGAGGGAGCGCTATGGGGAGGGGGCGAGGCCAGTTGGCACAGTGAACCCCAAGCGTCCCTGAGTGAGGACGTTCTGTGCCTCCGCCCCCCGCCACCCCCAGGCGGGGTGGACCGTAATCAGGCCTGACAGCTGCACGGCCGATGCAGTGGCCCTGTCAGCGCAGGCCACAGTCCGCCATTGCTTTCGTTCCCCCCCATTCCCCCCTCGCCCCCATTCCCTCCCCCACAGTCCCCAACTCTGTGGATCCTAACACTCTGGGGTCACCCGCTCTGCTTGCAGCTCAGCCCTGCCAAATTGACCCTAATGCAAGGCTTCATCGTGGCTTCTGGCCCCAAGCTCGCTCTGGATCAGCCCAACGCATTCACGGTCAGCTGGAGCATGGTCCGTCTCCCCGAGTGACCTCTCATCACGTAACGAGTTGGCAGTGTAGTGATGCTCTTCACTGGGGTGAAGAACACTGGTACACAACATTGTGATGCAATGGTTAGTAGCTCAAAGGTTAGTGTAGTGTAATGGTTAGGGAGCTGGGCTTGTAGCTCAGAGGTTACAGTGTAGTGTAATGGTTAGGGAGCTGGGCTTGTAGCTCAGATGGGTGAGATTATACTTTGCTGTATTTAAAGGAACGTCAACAGCATCACTGACATTTTTCTAGTTTGGCATCAATGGCTTCATCGAAATCACATTTTTTTTTTTTTTGTTTTTGTAAAGCAGAAGGCAAATTAAGTTTATAATGCCAAATAAATGGCTGTGAGAGAGGCTTAAAATGTCTGCCTTTTTGTCTTTTTTGTCTTTTTTGGAAGCTCCAGGACTAGCCATCATAGCCAGCTTTATTTCATATCTCTAAAAAAAAGAGTCGAGGAAAACTTCATGATTAAATATTTTTTTCCTTTTCAACATTCTGTATCCAGCCGTGATTCTCTTCATTCTAAACCCTCTGCTTTCTTTTTGTGAATTTTTAAACGGGCACTAGCAGTCATAAATCTCCCTTAAAGTCGTGGGACAGCACGGCCAACGGTGCGTGAACGACGGTCTCTTAAACAGGTTTCCAGTAAGAATCGTGAGGCCCCCCCGGCCCCTCGCCCCACACCCCCCGCCCCCCCACCTTGGCGGCTGTAAGTACACAGTGTCAAACATCTTTCTAATGATTTTCCGTAGCCATCTTTTCCAACCTTTATTTTACTTTAATTTCTGTAATAAATCATCCGGACGGCCTCGGCCCTTTCGAAGTCATAGACCCGGTGTTTTTGACACTGCCCTGCATGTTCGATCGCCCACGTTGCCCCCTCTGATGTCACATGCTCTCACAGAGAAGTCTGTTTAATTCAGAAAACAAAATAATATTCTGTTACTTAACATTTCATCATGCAAGTGTAAGTTGCATGTTTTATAGATAGCATCCGTTGGACGAAGCAGTATGACATGTTGACACTACAAATCGTGAGTAGTGCTGTGTACAGCTTTACCTTCTCATGTATCCGATTTAAAAAATAACAGAAATTGAGATGTAAAGTCTCTTATTCCTTTGGTGATATTTTGGTTAATTTTGTCATGAGAATCGTACTTTGATAAATTAACAATTTAAAGTCTTCCCAGTTTGATATCCGACTTCGGTGTCGTGAATACATTAGCAGCCATCTCCATGGTTAGTCTGTTATTGCAGTCCCTATGCTTTATTGCGTATTGATTATTGAAGATGCTCATTTGTTATGCTTTTTGAAATATGATTGAAGTGGCTGCTGTCCTTTTCCGCTTCCTGATTGAAGGCCCAGATTTCAATCGTTTCTTTTCGTTATATCCCAGAGTTTGTCTGATAAAAGATTTTTTTTGATTGCTTTTACAAGTTTTTTTTTTTTTTTTTTTTGTGTAAGTCAAAGTCAACATCTACTGAAATCGTGACTGTTGAAATGAGCAGGAAGTGTGCTTTAGACTTTGTCTCATGAAGTTTATACCAAACTCTCCTGCTCTCAGATTCACCTGTGCTGAATCTCGGGCTCTGTGCTTCAGGTTCAAGATACTTCTAAAAGGCTGCCGGATCCGGTAATTTCTGCACGGAGGAGCATGGGCCTGCCGTTGTCCGTGTGCGTGGGGGTGGTGGGGGGGGGGGGGGGGCTGATGCCTACTGAAGTAATTTGCCCGTCTGAGTCTGGCCGGTGTGACAGCACAGGGAGATGAGAGGGCCTCAACGGGACTCCTCTGATACACGTCTGCAGAGAGCGAGGATGGGCGAACCGGAGATGCTCTTACCCCGAGAGTCTGTGCTGAAATTTCCCTTCATGCCGTATAAAGTTCAGCAAACTCTCCTCAGGACTGCAAGCTGCAAGTGATGCTGCGTTGAGACGAGAGTTCCGGAATCATCGATGTTGCATTTGGGCTTTCGGTCCTGAAACGCACTAAATTGGATCGATGTGTACACATGAGCAGGTCGCGGCATCACAAACAGCCCACACAGCAGCAGCTGCTCAACCTCTGGGATCAGTGTGAAAGACAAATAAAGTGCTTTTCCACTGATACTATACTGGATTCTCAAACTGGCATTGTAAATGTAATTGGTTATGAAGCTTTGCGTGGTGATTGTGAGCTCTCAGTTGCTTTTGGTGGCTGTTCTTAGCTGTGAAAGCTGTACAAAAAATGATCCTCCAGTTTATTTCTATAGAAGGTTTGGTATCTATATGGTGTCCGATCACTAGATTTGCCCAACCGATCTGGGACTTGGGATACTCTGAGCCTCCACTCAGCCTGTGGCCCGTCCGTCCTTTATGCCACTCTCTGCATCCCAAAGCCGAAGGGGGGAGTCGAGCGTTGAGTTTCACCTTCACCAGTCGGCTGACCTTCCCGGTCGCTCAATCCTCCTACAATCAAATCAACGTATAATTTTTCCACACTTTGCTATCGAGTTCCTACCCTGCAGTGGCCTGAAAGCTTGGCTTTCCTCATCTCCAGTTGCAGCGACTCTATTGATTTCTGGTTCTATTGTTCCATTTAATGTTTAGTTTCATATAATTGCCTAAGTGGAAGGGAAACGGTGCGGTTAGCTAAAGATGAGCTTACAGGCTTAAAACAATTATAGCGGTAATTTGCTTTAACGGCTAGTGAATTAAGCTACTATAGCCAGATGCCTATGGAACCTGAATTGTGAAATTGCATTTAATAGAGTAACTCAAACTCTAAAACTGGAATGGGGTTGCATCAAGCTTGGGCAGTTTGACATGTCAGAGAAATCTCTTCAAGTTTTGGTGTCTCATGTCCCACTCGATCCAAAACCAAGCCAAGTGCTGTCAGAAACGGACCCAAGCCCAGCAATCATTTTGGGTTTCTGAGAGCTGAGCCATCTTTGACAGCACAGCACAGCATGTAAAGATGACAGGTTTCTGTGACGGACCAGTAGAAGCTTAAAGAGAGGCTGCCAGGTCGGACCTATCGCTGGATATGGTTGCTATGGGTGAATAACTGCACAGCACAGACCTTCCGTGTTGCTGCTGCTGCCGTCTGTATTATTTCCCTTGCAGAATGTGCAGTGCTGGAGTCGGTGCCCGAGGTAACTCGTCTCGCCCTCTGTCATTCTCCTCCCTCCCTCCCTCCCTCCCTCCCTCTCCACAGAATTGACTTTATTGGCACAGGAGTATTTCCCCTTATGTTGCAGGAGCATATTCCAATAAGACCCACTGTGGCAAACCAGCAGCACATGCAAAATGAGTCACCACACAGGCCACACATGCATAATTAATGGGGAGAGGGTGTAGTACATCTGAGGCACATGCACCTCAGGTTAGCCTGTGGTCTGTAAGGACCTCTGTGTGGATTCCTCCCTCTCTCCTCCCTCTCTCCATCCTCCAGTCTCTGTAAACGAGGGGAGGTGGGTCCTTCAGATCAACCCTCCATCCCTGAGCTGCTTTATGACAGTGGGACCTGATTGAGGATCAGTTTGGGCTTTAAGCTCGTCATGGCTAAGGTTAGGCTAAGGACTGGGAAAACTGATCCTAGATCAGCACTATTGTCGATATAAGCATTAGAAATGCATTCCCAGATCTAATTAAACAATGCATTCAAATTCCAGGGTATGTATAACACGTTATTATATGTATATATATATATTTTACTTCATTCATTTATGTTTTACTGGTGTCTGGGATGTGTTTTTGGGGAATTTTTAGCAGCGTTTGACAGGGCCAATTTCCTCCTGTCCCCAGCACAATCGCAGTCATTCCCACCCACGGCGCTCTCCTCTGCGTGTAAAATATAATAACTGTCAGGCTTCGGCCTCCAAATTCCCCTTCATAGCTGGCTCCGGCTTCTGAATTGAATAAAAGCAGCAAGCCTATTTCAGTGTGCCGGATCTATCTGAGTGGTAATTTCTGCCCCCCCCCCGCCCCCCCCGGATTCTGTGTCCCACGGCTGGGTTCAGGCCCATCTGGGAGAGTGCTCAGCCTTGGAATCTGCGGCAGAAAAAGACGTCCGTGCCTGACTGCACCTGTCTGAACACAGACATGGTCACGGGTCGAGCCGGCTGTCAGGAAATCGCGGTGTGCTCTTTCAACATCTTTGTAAACATTTTTTTATACGTTTTTTTTTTTGTTCCCTGAACTGAACTTATCAGCTACTGCAGTGACAAACAGACACAGGAAAGAGCAGCCGATTGCGCTACTTTACTTCCTCTGTTTCACGCGTTGACAAGCTTGTTGCTTTCCGTACCTCATGTACGCCATCGATTCCTTGTTGACTTTGCTTTCAGAGGAACAGGAAGTCAGCAAATGCTCAGGTCAGGGTTCAGGACAGGCCACCAGAGAATGAGGAGACTGAACTTTAACCTCTTTAACCCCTGCTTTCACCTGCGAGGCTGAGCTGATCGTTACCTTACTAATGTGGACCGTTGGTGATTCCTGATAACAGTACGGCTGGCGCTCAGAACATCTGGTCATATGACTCACATCTGCATCAACAGCATGTATGTACCCTGCCTATGTGAACAGTCCACTGGCCCTAGCTACATTTTAAAACAAAATGTTTTAGTTTCCTCCTACTTGTTTCATTATCATCAGTAACCAGCACGCAGGTCTCTAATTTATTACTGGCTGCCCTTACACTCTCCTGCACAGGCCCAGCCAAACGGTCTAAATCTGCATTCACAGCAGCCAAGACCTGCAGATAACCACAAGCTTCAGGCCATTCCCAGAAAATATTCATTAACATGAATTATTTCAGAATGCATTTTTAATAATGGATAATTGAAATAGCAACAGTAAATAAAAGCCTTTGTTCTTTGTAATGATTTTATTGCCAACTTCAAAGAAAGCGGAAGACATGGTTTTTGGTTTTTGTTTCTTTATTAGAATTTATGCACAGTAACCTTTAATAAAAGATGTGATATGAAAACATAGTGTTTTGTGCCGTAAACCTTTGAGTGACCCATTAAAAAGCATTAAAGGTGCCGAGCTTGCCTGTCATTGCTGTTCGTCAAACGGATCATTCCTTTACCTGTTTATGACTCTTGGCTATGAATCTGTTGGCTTTTAGAAATGGTGCTTGATTTGCAAGGCTCTGACAAACGCGTCTGGGCTAGATGAATGGAGACGATCGGCCGTAATGCTCAGCTTCCAGCGGAACGGAGCCTGTGTTGAGCCGGCGCTCTCATAATGGAGGTGATTAAGAAGCGTTTCCACCGCCTATGCCTGGGAGCCTGTCGGCGGAGTCATCTTGTATAATTGGGGTGCGCTAATGAGGAACGAATAAGTCATGTTCACTGTAATGACACCAGCAGAATTTTTTTTTGTTTTGTTTTGTTTTTAGGGAGTTACCTTGGCATCAATAACCCCTAAAAATCCCCCCCCCGCCATCCTCCTCTTCGTCGAGACCCAGAACTTTGTCTTGACGAAGTGATTTTGGCTGATGGTGATTTTCTGTGATAGTTCAGGGGTTTTAGACTCCAGTCCTGCAGTGGTTGCTAGTTTGTGTGTGTCAGTATTTAAAGGCCCAGTTGACTCATCCTGAAGTTTTTCCAAGTATAAATCACTTCCTGTAGGTTTGACACTGCGTTGGCCTAATGATCCAAGTCCGAAAATATACGTCAGTATGAGTAATCGAACCTTTAATGGCCGTTTTCTGACTTCCTCCTAAAATGGTTTCCCACGTGCCGTATGTGCCCACATATAGCACAGCTGTGACATGCTGTCCTAGTCTCAAAGCATCAAACGCATGAAGGGTCTTTACATGTCCAACTAGCTCACTTCTTATGTCACAGTCTCTGCTCCTGTGAGTGCTGCTTCTGGAAAAATGGAGAAGTTGGTTGGGCTGGACGGGGCCTTTAAAAGGGTAATGATTTTCATGTGACTGACCCAGGAGAAATGGCCAGAGTTCAGGGTTTGTTTGACCCAGTGTGCATGTCACACAGGTTAGTTACCTGTCCTGACTGAATCACTCTACCTCTGGAGGGCCAGAGTAGATTAAGGACCAGGTAGAGTTGAAAGGCTGAAAGTGATGGACTAACTGCTCTGACTTTGTCAGAAAATGACCGATATATCATTGTATCAGACTATCAAGTTCTGTCACATTTTGCTTCAAACTTTCTCAGTCACCAAGCTATGAAACACTGATGATACCGATTTCCCAAAAGGCAAAAAAATTGATCAGACATCAGTTTTTTTTTCCCCATACAAAATTTGCTGGGTTTTTCGTCACCTCAAAAAGTGGAAAGTTGGGGTCACTTTTTAAAAGCCTGTATACCGATGTATAATTTGACCGCTCACTCTGTGAGGAGCTGGTGGTGGGTGGGTAGGCATGGGGGAGAATCGGGGTATGGGGGGGGCAGCGTGTAAGTCACCGATGGCCGAAGCGTTTCCGCAGAGCCAATCTGAGCCCCTCGCTGATGTATGTTGATGCGGCCTGTCAAAGCTTCCAGATTCTCTCCAGCCCTCAAGGTTTAAAAATCGATAACTACAGTAAGTCACTGCCGGGATGCCTCCCCGCGATATCGACCGTTTATTATTTAACCTCCCGTCCGCGCAGCGAGGGCAAAAGAGGGGCTGGGCAGGGACCACAGTCAGCCCGACATGTCGCCCTTATTTGATTTCCTCTGCCAAACCCAAGTGCTGCAGGACACAAGTGGACATCTTCAAAGATAATTAAAAGTGACTGCACCTGAGGAACAGTTCCAAAGGGTACAAAAATCTGTGTCCTGCCCCATCCACACCAGACTAAAGTCCCAGAGGGCTGGTTTGTGGTGTGTGTCGTGTCAACTGCTAATTTTAATCATTTAGCCAAAGACTGCACTCACCTTGTTTCTCAGGCCTAAATTAATTGAAAGGAAATGGCAAAAACCATTTGCAGGTTGAACTCCTGAAGTCCTGGAGAACTGCAGTCCAGTCAACGGACGCTCAAAAGGTATCAAAAACAAGATAAGGTTGTTGAATGGAGATAAGGTTACCCAAATAGGTTGAGCAGACCCCTCCCCATCTGTTCCTGCACCTTGGTGTCGCACAGGTTTCATTAGCGGCTTTTTATGTGAATTGCAATCGGAATGTGCACGGCAGGGAGGCCTATTGTCGCAGCAGAAAGTGCCGGAGTGGACCCGGTGCCAGTTTTCCCGCAGAGCCGAGCATGTGTAACGTGTCACCTTTCTCTCTGCCCCCCCCCAGAGCCCCCGTAGGTTGGACATATGGCTGTACAGCGAGGCGCACTGTCAGATCACCAAACCTGTGCCGCTCATGTCATAATCTCCTCCCTGTGTTCTCGTTTTCGTTGGAGCTCCTGGACTCTGTGAGGTCAGAGCCCATCAACTTGACGGGCCCTCAGACATTAACTCTGGCTATGTTTTATTTTTTACCCCCGCTACCTCTTTTTGACACGTTCTCTCTTTCTGTGGGGGAGGGACATGGGGTTGGATGCTGCATCACCAAAATTGACGCATTCCTTGCCAGTTTGGTTTTTTGGGTCATGCTAACGTGCTAATAATGTCAACACCTTAAGGGCTTAAACTGTTCAAGCCTTTATGCTGTGCAGTTGATGTTGTGAATTATGCCTTTACTCTTAACATGGTAAAAACTCAAGCCCAACACAAAGTACATGAGTACATACAGGCTGAAGAGCAGACTGCTTTGAGAGGGGAGTAGGAATAGGAGGGGAAAAAATGCACATAGCCAAGTTTTTCCAGGGCTCTCCCCCGAGATCCTGCTTCAGAGCTACTGCCCTCAAGGAAGAATTGCCTCCTTTCCCATGGTGCTCTGGGGGCTTGGAGGCCTGTTATGCCCCCACTCTTGTACCCACGACCCCACCGGGATACTCCTCCCCCCTTTCCCCCGCCCCAGCGACATCGTTAGTGTCAGTGCTTGTTAGGAAACCACAACAAGCCCCCTGTACTCCGATGCATAATGCATTGCCCTTCGTCCCACTGACAGACTGCGCTTGATGTATATATCTTGTAGTTTTTCATGTCTTGTATTTCTTTTTAATTATCTAGAGAGATGTAGGCCATACCTCTTTGCCATACTGAGGTTTTTTGAGGTAGTGTGCGCATATAAGGTTATGGAGTCATGTCAGTTTGCCTGTAGCGTTTATCTGAGGATGTACGAATGTGTGCGGGAATTATACATGTCTCTGTTTGCTGCCTTCCAACGTTTCACTTTGGGCGAGAAAGGAATTTGTAATGTTTTGTTTTTGGAAAAGATGTTTACTCGTCTTAATGCAGATGAAATTGAATTAGAGTGGTTTTGTGATTGTGCTGTTTTAGTGAGGTTCCCGTTCCGCATGCTAGAGCAGAGGAAAGGCCCATATGCCGGGATATCTCTGCTGTTTGGGCTGCGCTCGCAATCGCGCATCTCCCGTTTCCATCTGGTGCCAAAAACGGGAATTTATGGCTTTGAAAAATGATCGCACCCTCCTGAATTAAATTACAGCAAGCAAGCAAATTAATAATAATGAATAAAGAGCAACTCAGTAAATTAATAAACTAGCAATAAATATAGATAGAACTTTCTCCTCATCATAAAAAGCATTCTTCTATTAACAGGGAGTCACTTGAAAGTCTGAAAGGCAGCCAGTTATTAGGCTAAAGTCAAAAGAGGAACGAGGAGGTTGGTTATTAATTCTGCACTACCCTAGATAAGTGTCTTTAGCTGTTGGGTGTTTGTGTTATGTATTTATTCACCTGTAGGAGAAATACAGATTTGCTTTTTAAATTGGTTTTAAGGAGAGTTGTTCCATGTAAATGAATGCGATGAGGCAGGGGCTCTGCAGAGCTGGAGGGTGAGCTGCTTTTCCTCGTTATTCAGCGTTTAATCAACCAATTCAAGAGGACCCTTTCAAACCTCATATGGATTCATGGGTCCGATTAGGTTGCTTTTTTTTTTCCCCCCTCCCCTCCAATGTGGAATATCCACTTGTACTCGAGCTGGGTGCTGACCGTGGTCCTGAATGATCCTGTATCAGATTTCTCGTCTGTTTTTCTATGCTATTTGTACCGGTTGTTGCAAAAAAAATATGTGCTTTAAGCAGGCACTCTTGTGGCTGGCTAAATGACCATTGGAGGGGTCCTAAAAGAGATGCGGACATCTCTTTTGATTAAATTCCTCTCATAGGCTAAAAATAGGACCACTGGTCGAAAGGAAAGAATTCTATCAGTCTGTAAAGTCACCAGTAATGTAGTTGGAGGTGTTTTCTGTAATCTGTGGTATGACCTCAGCTCTTGTGCTTTGTCCCCAAGTGGGGCCTCGTCACGTAGCCTTGGTCTTGGGGTGACCTGATGTTTCGGCCAGTGAGAGTCTCAGGAGGGGTGTTTGCCGGTTCAGACCTGGGGGAACAGGGCCGAACCTATGACCTTTTGCAGAGAAAGTGAATGTGCAGTGGCGTAAGCACTAACCACGAGTGGTCATGTTAGCTGATGCTGCCATTGAAATCTATGGCTGCAGGCTCAACCTCAGGCTAAATGCTCATCAGGATTAGCATCAATATTAGCGTTAGCAGGTTAATTCATTAATCGGCCCATCCCCCCCCACCCCCATCATTCCCGGCCTGTTTTTAATGATTAATCAGCCGACGGCCTGCTTTTTTGGAGAGGAGAGAGGCAGAGGGAGACAGTGTTCCCCCTGTTTGAAGTGAGCACGCGCCGGGCTCCGGGGCTCCAGGGCTGGGCTGCTGTGTCTGTCGCTGGCCCAGCCACGTGACTCTGAGAGCAGGCTGAGATCTGCCTTCCTCTGCCCACCGGGAGCCTTGCTTCTGTCTGTGGAATATTTTTGTACTTTGGCGTCCTAGCTTGCTCCCTCTCTCTCTCTCTCTCTCTCTCTCTCTCTCACACTCTCTCTCTCTTTCTTTCTCTCTGTCCCTCTCTTATTCTCTCTCCTTTTTTTCTTTGTCTCTGTTACTTTCAGTCTTCTCTTCCTCTCTCTAGAATTATTTTGCAGAATCCAAATATGCGTTGCTTGCGTAACCCCATACCATCGGCAGAGCAGTTGTTGAAATTTAAAGAAAATCAACAGTAACTATGATTCAAGCTATGTAAGATAGTTACACTGCTTTAGGTCTTTCTCTCTCATTCTGTTGCTGTCTGTCTCTCCCGCTTTCAAAGTCCCTCTGCCTCTCCCCCCCCCCCCCCCACCCCCCCGCCCCCTTCCCAGTAGTGGCAGGGTGTATACAGGGATGGTTATGTAACAAGAGCAGAAAGCCTTGCCTTTTGAGTGGATGAATTAATATACTAGTTTATTGCTCTCCACCCCCCCCCCCCCCCCACAAAAAAAGAAAGCACATATCTGTCTTGTGTTGACGTGTCCTCCTGTATTTGGAATGCAGAATGTTATTAAATATTGATATTAGATTTGCACAAATCAATTCTTTCAGCAAAGCACCTTGAGAAAGGCCAAGCCTCCGTTCCGTTTCAGCCAGACTCTGCTGTTCTTCTCTGAGTGAGGCCTGGCGTGGTCTAACAGCCATTATCAATGTGTACAGACGTTCTGGGGCTGGCGCGAGTCACAGAACATGAATAATCTGGTTGAGTTACGGTTAAAAAGGGTTTAGTCACTGCTAGCGCTCCCCCCCCCCCCCCCCCCCCCCCTCTAATTAAAAAGATGATGGTTGAAAATCCCAGCTTGGCCTATGAGTCAGCCATGATGACCCCCCCCGGGCTCCACTTTTGTTCTGAGACATCGTCTGTTGAGTCAAAATCTCAAAAAAAAAAAAAAAAAAAAAAATTATAAAAAGGAAAAAGAACAGAGATTATGCTGCCAGCAAGATCTCCGGCCTGTGGATGGCTGCTCTCTCAGCGTATAATTTCACTCTAATAACAAACACAGAAAAAAGAGAGAGAATGTGCCAGATCTCCGCTTCGCCTTTACCTGCAGATTGGTGCTAAAATCGGATCCAATCAGGACAATTGTTTAAGCTGTAGGCGATTGCTGTGCACTGGGCCCCCTCCAGTCAGACTCGCTTCCTGATTTCATGGGCTGTAGTGAGGAACAAAAAACACAAACCTTTGAACTTTGTGTATAATGAGCCCTGCCCCCCCACCCCCCCATCAAAAAAAAAAGAAGTTGATAACCCGAACTGTCCCCTTAGCTGCTGCATGTGAGACAGGCAGTCACTTTTCCTCCGTAATCGAGGTAGTGGCCTGTCTGTAGGATGTGGTACATTTTGAGTCTTCCTGTTCGGCCTTTTCAGTGTTTGTCCTTGGCCCACCGTTTCCAAGGTGACGTCTTTCCTAAACACCGAGTGCCAACCGCCCCCCCCCACCCCCCCCCCCCCCCCCGCCCCAGGAGCTGCGCCCTCCTCCAGCCCCCCCTTCCCAAATGTTAATTATCCGCCCATCGGGGAGTGGACCGTGCGTGTGCATTCGCCATTCCAGCGGTCCGGGGGGTTCCGGTCAAACCCTGCCACCCGTCCAGGCCGATCCCTCTGCGTCACTGCAGCTCCTGTCTCACTGCAGGTCCGCTCATTCACACAGGCTGAAATAAAGCGCAATATCAGTGTGTTTCAACACCTGACAATATATCATTGACAGATGGTAACGCATGGGTCACTTTATTACAAATTCACACACTGTCCTCTGTATACATACTGCTTTACTAATAGTTCTATTGTTTTATTCCAACTTATCCTACTCTATTTCTGTACTTGTGCTGCTGAAATGCCGTAGTTTTACCCATGAGGGATCAATAGTTATCTTATGATTGTTCTGCAGTTACATTTGCTATGATATGTTTACAGTTTGTGCTTGTACGGAATATTTACAGTATATTCTTTGCCTGTGAGGGTCAAAGCAGAGTCAAGATCCCTCAAGGTCACAGTGGGGTGTGTGTGAGGCAAGTACCTGCTCACCTGGCCCCTCACAGACAGGTAACGGGCTGTGCTGGTGACTGTGTTGCTCTCACAGATACGTTTCGTTTAATCTGCTCTGGAGTCGTGGGTATCCAGACATGGTTAATCTGGGTATTGCTGAAACAGCCCAAAGAGCAGAGCGCAGCGGAGCGCTAGCAGTGCTGAAAGGCTGCAGGAAGGCAGCCATGTTGCCCTGCTGGGTTCTGCCAGCCCTGGCCCAGGTTTGGAGGGCAGACTGACTCTCTGCTCCAAACAGCTGCCAGAGTTTTTTTTTTTTTTTTTTTGCATTCAATTGCCTGAAAGTCAGAAAGAAGTCTCTCTTTCCAGTTCTGTCTCCTGTCTCATCTACCTAGCCTTAATGGACGTACTAGTCCTTTTTTTTTTTTTTGTCTAAACATCAGACATCTGACCCGTTTGGCCTTCACCAGGGCAGGGAGGAATCAGTCCCCCACCATCGGTCCCCCCCATCAGTAGCAGGCAGAAACTGAGGATCCACATGACCCTTTTCTCCATTTGTTTTCTCTTATTTTATTAAAAAGTCAAAAGGCGACGCAACACAGTGGTAGAAAATGATGTCTTTCCCTTTTAGTTGAACATATTGTTTTGGACAGAGCATTCATCAGATAAAACCAGAAACTGGATAAGCCCTTTTGAAGTTTTTTTTTTTTTGGAAAGTGAAATAGATATGAAACAGCAATAAGATCTCTCTGTGTTCAGTTCCCTGCTTCAGATTGTGGTCAGAGAAGAGTCCTGTCGTTCAAAAAAGGAATCATTTCCGCTAAACAGTGTATGAAAAGAGCTTTGGGCATTAGTGAGGGGGGAATAACAGAACGGATGTCCGGGCGATCTCCTCCACTACAGCGTATGTGCCCGGGATCGTGAGTCATTAAAAACGCTTCAAATCACCATTATAACATGACTAACTACGCAAACCCTCTCTCCCGGCCTGCCCTGGCCCTGCTCCTCATTGCGCTTAATGCTGAAGTAATTTATTTTTGCAAGCTTGTTAAAGATGCAGCTTTAAGCGTAGACAATTTGGTTTTATCGTCACCGCATTTTGTGGCAGGCTTAAAGAAAGACCTCCTTTGATCAGCTCAGCGGAAAGAAGCCATTTTCACGTTTTTTTTTTTGCAAATTTGTTTCTTTTTTCTGTCCTTCCATTATACATATCTGTATTTTTTCTGACCGGTTAGGTGCGTACATACGTCATTCGTTATGTTCTCAAAAGGTCAAAAGTTCTCGACCTTGTGGCCATTCAGGCCATGTGGCCCTGCGGGAACTCGGTGAAATATTCCTCCTTTTAGCTCCGTCCTGCATCATGTCCCTGAGCCACTCTGCACTCTGCTGGGTCAGTGCGATGAAAGCCGAGCCTCTCGTGCGTGTGCGACCTCGATTCCGCAGCCTTTGACATGTAGATTTCCACACACGAGAGGATGAATGGGTCAGAGAGGCCCTGGAAAGAACAGTCGTACGGAACAAGAAAGCTGTTGGGGAGGATGTGGGGGAATGGACATAAAGAAAGAAAAATGTATGCCGTGTTTCCCTTGTGAGTGGCGCATGTGCAGAATAATGCATTGTGGGTAAATATGGCAATGTCTTTCATCTCCAGCCGCGCGGTCGTCTCTCAAATGTACTGTTGATCCCGTATCTCTGCCTCCCTTTTGATTTCAGGTACTTAAGGCGCAAGTTAATTAATCACTTTGTACTTTGGAATTACACAAAGACATTAATTAAATGTTTTTTTTTTCCACCCTTTGCTGCCTGAAAGGAGCTCCTGTGTGCAAAGAGGAAAAAAATGTCATCCTTTTTGACTGTACCCGTTTTTTCAGAAGCGGGGTGCTTAATCTTGAGGAAAAGGGGTGCATTTCAGCCCTTTTGATGGAGCGAGAGATGAAGGCCGGCCTCTGAGCCCATGATCCCTCACAGACGTGCATCTGCCAGCATTTCATCCTGCTTTAAAAATGTGGGACCCAAAACTTTTGAGGGGGCGGGGCATCACTGTGCTCTGCTGGAAGAGCTTTCACATTTTGCTCCTCACGGGCTTCAACCAACATACTTAAAAATGGGTTTTTCTGTACAAAGTGACCTCAGTTTGTACTAATAGTGTAACAAACCGACAACAGATACAAGGCTGTTTCGTATCTTGCACACCCAGCATGAGGCTTTCCATGGCTTCCCCTTCCCAGGTATCTTTCAGTTACTTTGAACCGTAGTTAACAAAATGGCCGCTCTGCAGCAGCAGGTTAATACAAGTTTCTGCCATTTGATGTGAAGTGCTTTGAGATCAAGAGTTGCATCCTCAACAAGAGCAATATTACATAAAGGCAATCTTTACTCTTTTAAAGGCAGTTACTCTTTATGATAATAATGTTGTTATTAATGGGAAGCTGTGTGTTTGGTGGCGGTGCACGCGCTGTAGGAGCCGTGCGCTGTAGCTTAGTGCATTCCGCCATGCCTCTCAGTGGGTTTGCTTCAGACCTTCGCACACAAGTATGACCTTCATATAAATATATTTCCTGATGAAAATCTGAAATGAATAGAATGACATAATCTTCCCAAGGTCTGCGTGGATCACTCCAGTCCCTAATCCTCCACTTGGTATGTTTTAAAAAATGTAAAATAATGATGAATATACTACATGGTCATGTACAGAACGTGAGTGTGCATAAGAACAGACTATTAAAAAAAAAAAAAAATCAGAAAGATAAAACCTGGTGGGCTTTTGGATTTAAAGACTTTTGCATTTTAAATCTTCATTTCACTATGATTTGTATTTTGTTTTACTGTGAATGATGTTACTTTTAAATGGAAACGTGTAATCTGGTGCGTTCATGCTGCTAGGCACCTTTACACAGCAGTAGCGGTCAGTCTTCACCTCGCTGAGGCGATGGACAGATAACAGAACATAACTCAACCTGTGGTACTTGAAGCCAATCAAATACACCCAGTTTCCGTGAGAGCAAAAGCAGTAAAAGCACAGCAGATGCTAGTATTTTTAAGGGTGAAAAATATTTTGTTTTAAAATAAGAAATCAAATTCCGAACAGCTATATTTGCCCGTCCATAATAAAACATACTCTGAGAAAATGAAGTTGTAATATAAAGTCTGTCTTGATTGAATTGCATATCTAGCCCAAAGTCTTCATGTCCAGCAGTACCTTAGTTAATAATTTATCTGTGCTCCTTGTCAGGGGAGTTTCTCCCACTCTTCTGATTGTTTCTGCACTTATTTCACATCAGACCAGAATGTTCATTTCTTTTCATGCTTAAGATTTATTATTTGTATGCGCAGGTTCACAGGGGTGGATTCTGACCGAAATTAAATGAAAAAGATGAATAGGAGGTGAAGCCCAGTGGGCTTTTGTACTGTGCTGCAGATTTCCGTTTATTCAACAATGTTTACTTCAACCTGAGACTCCGTCGGGGTCTTTTATGCAGTTTTTACACACTGGTACAAGCAGGGCAGCAAGCAACTGTGTGTGTGTGTGTGTGTGTGTGTGTGTGTGTGTGTGTGTGTGTGTGTGTGTGTGTGTGTGTGTGTGTGTGTGTGCGCGTGCTTGAGTGTGTGTCGTGCGTGTGTGCGTGTGTGCGTGTGTGTGCGTGCGTGCGTGTGCGTGCTTGAGTCTGTGTCGTGTGTGTGTGTGTGTGCGTGCGCATGCTTCAGTGTGTGTGTGTGCGTGCGCATGCTTCAGTGTGTGTGTGTGCGCGCATGCTTCAGTGTGTGTGTGTGCGCGCTTCAGTCTGTGAGTGTGTGTGTGTGTGTGCGCTTCAGTCTGTGAGTGTGTGCGCTTGAGTCTGTGTCGTGTGTGTGTGTGTGTGTGTGTGCGCGCTTGAGTCTGTGTCGTGTGTGTGTGTGTGTGTGCGCGTGTGCTTCAGTGTGTGCGCTTCAGTCTGTGAGTGTGTGTGTGTGTGCGTGCGCGCTTCAGTCTGTGAGTGTGCGCACGCGTGCGCGCGCTTCAGTGTGTGTGCGTGCGTGCGTGCGTGCGCGCTTCAGTCTGTGTGTGTGTGTGTGTGTGTGTGTGTGTGTGTGTGTGCGCAAGCACATACCACTCAAATTCTTCACCCCCACTCCTTTCCCTGATCCGCACCGCGTATGTGCGTATGCATTTCTGTCAGGCCATGCGATCATGCTCCGATGGGATCGGTCGCCGTTGGTGACGCTACGGGCCCATGGCGGCTTTGGCCTCGCCCCTCTTGCCGCCTCAATGTCACATTCGGCCCCCCGTGTCATTAATCACCAGCAGATAACGAGACCAGCTAACGAGGCCCCCCCTCCTCCCCCGCAGCGCCTGAGAGAATGGGGGGGTCACATGAGAACGCCACAACCGTCTTCATTAACAGGACCCAGACTTTGTTTAAAAAAAATAAATAAAATAAGACATGCATAGCCATACATACTTATACAAATGCGTGCTCACACACATGCTTGCAAAAGTTCATGCTCACACACACACACACACACACACACACACACACACAACACTCTCACTTTATTTGCATAGCTGTAACACCGGGTTCTCTCTCTCTCTCACACACACACACACGCACACACAGACACACACACAGAACATTCTTCCTCTCCTTAGCTTACAGAAGCTTTGTGTCCGTTCACATTTTGCAGCATGTTATTATTTGTGGTGGGACAGACGGCCAATGAACGCATTGTGTGGGTCACTCAGCTGCAAAGACGATTATTCAGTGCAGGGTTTTTTTCTTCCTTCTTTCCTTTGCTTTCCTTCCTTCCCTCCTTCCCTGCTTCCTTCCTGCTATAAGGCCCTTTTTTAAATTGAGCTATTTGTGACAGACAGTTTGAAACGGATGCCAAATTTGTTTCAACTGAGTAGCAGCATCAAGTAAATTGCCTGGCTTGCCTGAGAGTGCGCGCTCCCTGGCTCTTAATGCCGTCGACATTCAGATGCAGCATTTATTCATACGCGCCCGGAGTGTTCTCCAGCGATTCCAGCACCCCCCCCCCCCCCCCCACCTCAGGAACGGCCCCAGCTCGCTGCTAAATTTGGTTTGGATGTGAAGCCCTTGCGCACAGATTCAGTCAGTGCTTTCCTCGAATGGCTGCTCAGATGGGCCGTGTTGTCGCTCATGTGTGTGAGTTGTGTGCCGTGAATTTCGTATTTCTGTTTCACAAGGTCATTGGTCCGTAGCAGGTGTGGGCTGCACCTCGCCATGTGTGAATGCAGGTTACCTAAATAGAGATTACATCACTGGTTCACTTGTGGATTAGAACACAGCGAAACATTTCATACAGGGACAAGCTGTCATTCAGCAGCTGATCAGTAAATATAGCTAAAATCTCAAAATGTTAAAATGAATCAGGTAATAAAATAATTATAGGCAGAGGCTGGGATGGGATCCAGAACCTGGTAGAGACCACCCTGCCCATCCCTTAATCTAGATCGAGCTGAATTGGTGGTCTATGACAGTGTTTCGCTTGAACCCGTTCACACCTCAGCAGAGAGTCGCCAAGCTTCCAGCCTCGCCTTGCTGTCGGAGCCCCCTTCGCTTCAGCGTGAAGCGGTCCAGCTGGCATCTGTCTGGCTTTGTGAGGCTCTTTCCCAGGTGGCCCAGAGCCGGCTTTGTGCCGGCAATTGTGCTGTGTGAATCGAGCCGGTGAGACGTCATTTACACCGGTGGTCCTTAACCCCGCGCTCGCTGGTTTTGTTTGCACCGTAACCTTTTTAACCCTTCTGTGTTTTTTTTGGATACATGCCACGTAAGAATTTTATTCAAAAACTAATTTGTTTAATGGGAAATTTTATCATGAGCCTTTGGCCTGAGCAAGTTTCAGTCCCAAGAAACCGTCTGAGGTCAGTTGCATAATCAACTTCTTTAACTGCCCAACTCTGTTCAACTCCTGGAGATGTGCTTTGCTCCAGAACCAGTGGCAATTTACGGCCTCTGCAAACCTCACTATGGAGTTAAATGATGCATGAAATAAGCAGCCAATCAAATACACCATCAGAAAGCTTCAGGCACCAATCAGAATCCAAGAAACCAAAAAAGTCAAAAAGGCATACAAATTTATCCAGATGCCCCACCAGAGATTGTTTTGTCAGGTTTTTCTATAAATACATGAGAACAAATGCCCATGTAGGTATTTGTTTGATCTGTTTGCAGTCTTGGTGTTATGTTTGTTGTTGTGCTTATGTTATTGGTTGGCTTGTGTTCTGTTTGGTGAAACTAAATAAATAAAAAGACATTGAGCATCTGAAGTCGAGTTGACTTTCCCAGGTGGTGTTGGTCAGCTCGTTATCCGCGGTTGGAGGCCGACAGGTTGAGAAAGCCGCTGGAGAGTGTCCACTGGTCTGGAGTGGACTGTGGTGTGCCGCAGAGGTTGCAAGACCCTGCGTCCAATTACTGTGGCCGGAGATGGTCACGTCAAACACAGGATCAGACTCTTCTTTGCGAAAATATTGATGCAGAAGATTCGTCCCGTCGACCGAGGGTTTGGTTTGTGCAAAAATAACAAATGCTATCTCCTTAAAATATCTGCTTACATCTGCGAGCACACCCCAGGTAAAAGCTTGCTGTCCGCTGGGAACAGCACGTGCGCTCGTGTACGAGCCCAATCGGTCAGATCCCCAGAGAGCTTGCTCACACTCACTGCAGCAGTGACCACCTCCTGACTGCAGGGACACTGGTCACATTCTCAGAGGCTGGTTTGTGGATGTTTTTAAAAATTTTTTTTTTTTATTTTAGTTTATACCTGCAGCCATAGGCCTGAAACTTTCACCTTAGCTCTGCCTCCACTAAGATGATTGATATGATTGGGTAGAAATTGTGATTACATCAGAAAAGTGGGTGGGGCTAATGCTGTGAATGGTGCTGGTCTCCCTAGGCTTATATAGGGGAGGTGTCACTGGCCTGGCACACTGTGACTCTTGAATCATTTCTGAGTCTGAAGTGTAAGCCTCTCCATCATACAGGGGTGTTTTTTGATAATCGTTGAAGGCACAGTTAAAAATTAGAAATCCCACAACTATACATGTGTGCATACGTAGAGAGAGAGACAGTGTGTGTATGTGTAATCACTGAATGAACTGCCTAAAACAACCAAACCCACCACCCAAAATATCAGATCCCTGGGAGAAGCTGGCATAGGCAGCTGCACATTGGTGCTGTGCGGGAATCGTGTTTAAGCGATTACAGTATCCGCCTCAGTGACTCTGGGGTGTTATGGACCTCAGTGGAGCGGTGCTTTTCTAAAGGAGCTGTACTTTCTGTGCTGTACTGGAGAGATGTTATTAGGTAGTCCTGGATTATACGGAGCTCCAGGTGTCTGGGCAGGTGTATGCGTGAGTCAGACATGACTGCCAGCACTGCGCAGCTCTGTTTGTGTCACTTTCATACCCCCCATCTCACACACAC
The DNA here is from genome assembly GCA_019788955.1 of Albula glossodonta. Taxonomy (NCBI): domain Eukaryota; kingdom Metazoa; phylum Chordata; class Actinopteri; order Albuliformes; family Albulidae; genus Albula; species Albula glossodonta. The sequence goes on along the minus strand of JAFBMS010000127.1, from coordinate 3,501,305 downwards.
ACACACACACACACACACACACACACAGGAGACCGCAAAAAATGGATGTGAGAACAGCTCTGAAAAGCACAAAAAAGGAAAAGGACTGTTGAAAAATGTGCAGTGCTTGCAAAACCCATTTTTTTTCTTTTATTCTTTATTCTCTTTTTTTGTCTTTAATCCTTTGGGGACTTGCAGAGAATGAATGTTTTATTTTTTAAACAAAGCCAAACTTGTTTACTTTTGTTTGAAATGGGGAAAAAAAACACACACTCGTGCATTCGTGTTTGCCCTAACAGTATGTGCTTGGATCAGAACAGAACCCCCAGCTTCACACACACACGCACACGCACACACACACGTGTGGACGCATTGAGTAAGCACACGGTGGGGCACATGGTGGTATCTGTGTTCATTCATTAGAGCAGAGCTTATTTTTGCTGTGCTGTGCGGATGTCGTGGGCGTTAAATCAAGTAGCTCTGTGACCTCACAGTGGGTGACACTGCGGTGGGGCACTCTGGAGGATTCTGGGTATTTTTGGTGGGGACTGAAACGGGGTGTTCTCTCGTATCTGAGATTCTCATCATCCAGCGTCATGTCTTCACCCACCCCTGCTCCCTCCGGTCTGGATTGGGGCCCTGCACAGTGTGAGTGCGTTTGTGCGTGCACGCTGACATACAGGCACACAAGCAAGTGTATGTTTGTGTGTGTGTATGCAAGGTATTGTGTGTCCACTGCACGTGTGTGTGTGTGTGTGTGTGTGTGTGTGTGTGTAGTGTGGGGGGGGGGGGGGGGGGCAGGAGGGTGGAAGTGAGAACAAGAGAATGACTCAGTCCTGCAGTCCTGCTCCTATTGGTGAGACTGAGAGAGAGACTGAGAGAGGGATAGAGAGAGAGAGAGTGTTCATGAATACCCAGGACCAGAGTCCGGTCCTGCTCTCATATTCACTGCATATGAGCAGCCGCTCCTAAACTGCTCACTGCAGATCAGCCACATGCTGATCTGTTAAACACTGCATGTGTGTCTTAGGATGGCCCAGCAGTCTGGCACTGTTCGCTGATCACACTCGATCAATTCCTCTTTGTGTTCCTCTCTCGCTCCTGTTTAAGGGCCAAATAACAATTAAAAGTCAGTGAATGGCAGAGTTTTAAATGGTGTTTGTAAAAACTGTGCTGGGAGAACCCTGGTTATACTTAGGTGTATATGTGTGTATACACAAATATGTATGTGTTTGTGTGCATATTGTATGTGCATACTGCATTATACACACACAAACATGGAGTCCCCTGCCCTCTAAATCAGGCAGTAAATGGAACAGGCACAATTGCTGGCAGGGTTGCGCAGTTGCAGGCAGGGTTGCGCAGTTGCAGGCAGAGCTGACCATGAACTGCGCCGATTCCCTCTCCATTGCCCAAAGGGCAAAATGTGCCGAATAATTACTCTCTCACTCCATCTCCATCTCACTTTCTCTCTCTCTCCCTCTCTTATTCTCCTCTCCTGCCTCCCTTTTCCCCCTCTCTCTCTTTTTTCCTTCCTCTCCCCGGAGGTTGTGTTTAACCGTTTCATGCTCCCGCTGCAGGTCGGGCCCTGGCATATGATTACATGGTTGGGCAGTCAGACAATGGTGCTCTTTATTCCCGCCCCCGGTTTGCCAGCGCTCCGACTGAAAGCCTGACTGATGTAATCACTGTTTCTCCTAACCTTCACTTCTTTTCTGCTCCGTGGTGAATCTATTGTGTTCAGCCAGCATGCGAGTTGTGAAATCACTGCGTTTTCCCTCGAAATGCGATGAGGTTTTGGGGCCTTGGGGGGTGGGGGGAAGGGGAATGGAAGGATGGAATGTGGAACTGCAGTGAGTTTGTGTTTCTCTTCTCTTGCTGAATAGTTAAACTTCTTAGTTCAGCTTCCAGTATTCCTCCCTGCAAGGTTCAAGCAAGTATTTTTTTGTTGGAAATAAAGTAAAAAATTGTGGGTCAAAACATTTTTGAATCGTCGGACCAGCTCCCTCTCTGTTCATTTTGCTGCTCAACCCTGGATTTGCAGTGAGTTGGCTTTGCTTACGTAGAACATACTTGCAGTAGAGTGAACTGCTCAGTGCTTAGCTTGGGTTCACTCGTATGCTAAGTCACCCCCAACTTACAAGAACAGTAAGCTTCTCAACTGTCTCCTTCTAATGTTTATTCCAGCTGCTTAAGTCATGTTTACATTCTTCCATTCTTTTCTCCCATTCTATTCTCGTGCATACTGAGCATTTACCAGCATTTTTGAGTCATGAAAACAGAATGTGGCCTAAACGGTGCATGATGCACGTATAAATTTACTTAGAAATGTATGCAGTCCGACAATAAGCTACACGGCCCGGGGCTCACAGTCAGATGTAGAAGATCGAATTTAATTCAAATAATATTCAGTCTCCTCATCCTCTCTGAAAATGTGAGACGGTGTTGTGGAGACGAAAGGGACGTGTGCTCGGCGCATGTCCGGGAATTACGCGCTGGCTCCGTAATTCCGTAACGCTCAACACGGAATAAATCCTAAACCCCCGGGGATAATGAAGGGAGATGACAGGGCCGCATGTGTGTATTTATATCGCTCGTCTCCACATACGGGGGAAAACTCAGGTGCTAATGAGATTTCACAAATATCAGAGGGAAGAGTCAAAAAAATAAATAATTAAAAAAAAATCTGCGGAGAACGTGTCTAAGTGGGAATGTAGGACATCTCAGCTGCCAGTCCTCACGGAATCTGTGTCTATGTGCGGTAGAAAAATAAATTAATAAAATTAAAGAAGCGTTTTTCAGCCTGGCCTGTGCGGACGAGCTCATGTGTTTAGGTGGATTGTACTAACGTGTCCGTCCCTTTTTGTCTTCCCTCTTTCCTTCACAGGAAAAGAATAAGGACAAAGACAAGAGGTTCCGCCCACTCTATGACATTCCCTACATGTTGGAGGCCCGCGAGTTCATGAGGAAGAAGCTGATTGGGAAGAAGGTAATGTGCTCTCAGCCTGGGCCCACAGCCCTGTGCTTTCACACCTGGATTGCTAATCTGGAGGGTTTATGGTTGAGTGGTAGATTGTGTGTTTGAGTCCCTGGTTGGGTCTCTGTCACATCCCTGTGAATGCTAATTCACTTGGCATTGAAAGATGTTTTTCACCGCTGTGAGTTAAAAAGAGTTTGTGAGAATATTTCTTTTTAAAATGAAGGATATTTAAATTTGGAACTGAAACGGGCCTCACAGTAATCCCCTCATTAAGTGGGGGGGCTGGAGATTCATGGACCCTTGTTAGGGTTGGAGCTACACTCCACTGTCAATCATTGACTCGTGTGAACCAAAAAAAAAAATGGTTTTCTCTTCAAAGCCAGTGCTGCCATTGGTCTAAATAATTCAATCAGCGATGCTCCTCCAATTTTTGGTTCAGTGAAATCTTACTCACTGGTATATGTGTGCGTTATCTGCCTCACAATAGGTGAATGTTTTTTCATATTGCAGCATTATACATTTGTGATGTTATGATCGTTCTCAGCCGTTGATATTATCGCATTACCACCCAGCAATATTGCGTTTTCCATAAAGAGGAAATTACTGTATGAAGCTGCATCTTGGCCCCCTGTTTAGAGCTATTAAAATGTAACAGGGAATACTTTATGGCTGTTCTGCGTTAAAGTTTAACATGCTAAATGCCAACTAGCCCTAGCCATAAAACGTTTACATTCAGAATAATGGCCTGTATTTTCCTCAGAACTCAATTAAAAGCACTTCCCGCATGCCGTAGCATGTAAATCGCTGGAATTAGCAGCACTAGCTGGCGTTAGCTTTACTGCCCCCTATCCTCCTGACCCCTGTGTCAGTGATTATGATGTGTCATTCACAAATAGCAATAATAATAATAAAAGAAATACTCTGGAGATTTGGGTTTATTCTGTCCGTGTTTTACATCCTTGTATCTGGGTTTGCCGGATTCATTCCCCATTTAACGCTTTTATTGCCAGATCCCGTCTGCGGTGAAGAGAGTGGTCCTCTGGGAGATTCCTCTTATCGAAAAGGTCAATGAGGAAATCTCTCATGCGTTTATGACGCACACATTAAAATTGTTGTACGGGAAAAACATAGCTGCAGGTGTTGAGGAAGCATTTTGAAAGTGTGTTTTTGTGTGTGTTCATATAACATTTACAATTAGTCATTTGCCCGATGCCCCTATCACCTTAAACAGTGTGTATTTCTGCACGCTCTTTTTATAACTGGATATGTAGGAGGGCTATCCTGCCTAACTCAAGGGTACAACAGCAATGCCCTACTGGGGAATTGAATCCGCTAGCCCTGAGTTGGAAGCCCAGGTCCCCAACCGTTATGCTACGCTGCTGCCCCTTTTGTAGGTTCGTCACTGTTCTGAGCATGTGTGACGTTTCTCCATGCGGACAAGGTCTAGCATTAGTAATCTCGCCGGCGAATGCGCGGGTCACCCGAGCGTCACTAATGCGCCAATATACAGCGTGCGCTTTACCAGGCGCAGAGCCGCCGGTCGCCTCTGCGCCGCGATAAATTATCAGAAACCGCATCTCCATCCCAGAAAAGTCTATATCTCTGCCTCTCCTCGCAGCTGCCAAGAAGATACTGGTACTGAGACTGCAGTGAGAATCTCTGCACAAAGAGAATTTCTCACTCAGAAATACGCAGGCAATACAACTTCCCTGCACGCATAGGTGTCCACCGCAAAAGTACAGAGAGCAGGACAGAGGTCTTGCTCACGTGGTAACAACCAATAGATAATATCACAAAAAACACATTGATACCTGTATAAATATGGCATATGTTCTCTTTCTTATATTGGGTTGCATGAGGGGAGACTACAGGAACAGGATTTGTTGGAAGGGAGGCTGTATGAATTGATTATATCCACCATTAACAGTAAAATAAAAAAAAATTGATCTCAATAAGGAAACCGTATAAGCCTACCTGCACCTGCAGCTGAGCAGCTTGGCAATATTATTTTTCATGTTTCATTTTCCCTCTTAATAATATATTGGAACATAATCCACCCCCCCCCCCCCCCCCCCCCCCCACCCGACTGGAGGGGGGCAAACCTCTCAATTTGGATCATAAAAGGTTGCCAGTGACAGTTTGCTCCGTGGTGGTAAATTGAAGTGATGCGTTTTTTTTTTTTTTTTTTTTTTTTGTCACCCTTCCTGGACAGTTCCTCTGCGACGGCACTAATTGATTCGGATCCTGGATTTCACGAGGTCAGGGACCCCATTTCTAAGTTTATTATGGTGTGGGGCGCATGTAATTTTAGCTTATCCAGTCCATTCCCCAAGCAAAAGGGGCTCCTTTTGTCCAATCACTTTTCATCGTCCTCTGATTTGTAATTGGGACTTAGTGCTCCTGTATTTTAAGAAATAACACCCTTTGTAGGCCTGTGAGAGAGAGGGAATCCCTTTTAATGAAGCTAGAGTTCATTGCTGTAACAAGGGCCTGGTTTTCCCTCAAGTCCAAAGAGATTTCAAAGTACAATCTCGCCTGGAAATTGAGGTCATTCTCGGCGAACTCGAGCTTCTTCCAGAAACTGAAGCATCTCTGCTGTAGTAGCAATTTGCAGAAACATGGAGATGGAGGGCCAGAACCAAAGTTCTGCACAGAATAAAAGACAAGTTTTGAAATTCTGAACTCAACTAAAGGTTGATGACACCATATATGTGTGTGTGTGTGTGTGTGTGTGTGTGTGTATATATATATATATATATATATATAATATATATCTGTATATACATATATATATTACATTTATGGTTAAATTGTACTCAGAAGTTTTGAGCATTTGAGCTAAACCTTGGCTCATGTAAACAAGCACGAATTTGCAATAGCTGCCACCAGGCCACTCCCACTGCCATGCCCACTTTTAGCCAATTTGCATGAACAGAAACACACACCTTCACACACACACTCAGACACATGCACACACACACACACACATACTCACACACACACACACACACACACACTTGACCTCCTTGCCAAATTTCAGCCTCCGTGGGCGAAAACTGTGGCCGCCAAAGGGTGGGTAGATTTTTGGGGACCAACCGACCAATCAACAGAGTGAGCTGTAGAGCTGCTGGTCGAAGCTAAAAATGAATAAAACAATGCTGAAATACCAATGCTACAGTCCATGTGAGGGAAATAGAGAGAGACTCCTTGCCTGTGTGTCTGTCCCACTGAGCAGCTGCAGGATTTGGAAATGGAGAAGTTTACTTGCAACGGGTAATTAAGTGATTCCGTGGCGGAGTGCATCGACCGGTTATTTTTTACATTTATTTATTTATTTATTTTTTGCCATCAAAAAAAAAAATAGTGCTCAGTCATAAATTAATCCTGCGACGAGATTTAGGCTGAAGTTTATACAAGTAAGAGCTTCTTCTTGCTTATGTCTCCCAACCTCTTAAAAAAAAAAAAAAACAAATTCAAATGAAAATATCATATTAATCCACTTATCAGTGGAGTGCACATTCAGATAATCCCGGGTTCTGTACGCCAGGCCGCTACACCAGCGTGTGGCGTCTCCGCAGGCCGGGGGCGGGGCCACCTGATGGAGGTGTCTCAGGGCAAAAGATTTGTCCGCGTTTGGGTGGGACTGGGGGTGGGGTGGGGTCTAGTGACACGCTATCAGAATCACAGGGTCTTACCTGAAAGCCCTATGAAGGACCCGCTGTACGTTTCTAGGAAGCTCTGCATGAAGACTTGGTTCCATGTTTGCAAACCATCATCAAACACAAAAAAGGTGTGGATGTGGACGGGGGAAACTGATCCCAAGTCAGCTCTCTTCTCCTACTCTCAGAGACTTTGTGGATATTGGCCCTGATCTCGGATCAGTTCTACCTTTTATCTAATAATGGATAAGGCTGCAATATGGACAGGGGAAATCTGATCTCAGATCAGCATTCCTGCACCAAGACATCTCATGAATACACACCCTGGTGGGCTCCAGGGGACAACTTACAACCACACAATTGGTATGTTTGATTATGTATTCATATCGTGACAGGTGTAAAACAGTATGTCATATCTCTTTGTAGCTGTGCAGTTTTCTGACCCATTTTGCCCCCTCCTTCGGCACCACCCGCCCAAATCACTTGTCGGGCGCTGAAAGTTGTCTTACAAATAATTTATTTATGAGGCATGCACCCAGAGACCTGGTAGAGTCGTTTGTAAAAACCTGCAACCCGTCGCACGGCTCCAGATGGAGGCAGCTGGAGTGCGTTGCCCAGGGAACCCCAGTCGCCGTGGTGCGCTTTGAAGGCGATTTCTGCCTCTTTTGCTTTCTGAAGGGATCCGCTTGTCACACGAGCAGCCTCTTTACTTCTGCCTCCTTAAGCAAAGCCAAAGATGTCGGGGGGTGGGGAGAAAAATGAGTCATTTTCGCAAACCTGTTAGTATTCACGCTCTCAAACCCTTTCCATTTCTGTGAAAATGTGAGGACCTGTGAATCTTCCCATGCCACATGGGACTGTTCCTCACCAGCCTTCCCAAACCAGGTGAAGAACATCACCTGTCGGGGGGCGGCACACATTAAACCGATTCTCTGATCTGATGTAGATGCAGATGTAGATGGAGTCACGTTGCGCTCGGCAACCTTGACGTGTCGGTCGGTCGTCCTCGAGAGGAGTGGAAGGAGGTTAGATTAGAAAGGGTTATTCTGCTGTTTCGCTTTAGTGACCCCATCCAGCGTTCCTCCCCACACGCGCCCCACACACACACACACACACACACACACGCACATATCTCCATACACACCCCCCCCCCACATTTCTGGGTGGAAATGGAGCCCGCATTTTCTCCATTACAGGAGCTGAATCCTAATCATGCGTGTTGAGCCCGGGGTGTTACGGGGCGCCGGAGTCGCTTTGATCAATAGCTTAATGGCATCTGGTTTTAGAGAGAATTAAAGGGGATCATTTTCTCCTCACTCGGAGTTTCCGCTGAGATCGGGGGGGGGGGGGGGGGGAAAGGGGGGGGGGGGGTGGTGGCGTGCGTGCGAGAGTGAGCGAGCGAGAGAGAGGGTGACATTGAGTGCGTTTTTGCTCGGCGGAGTCATAAACCATCCCCGCGTCGCGCGGCATTCTCCTCGCCGACGCGGTTCCTCGGGGGGAAAGATCTACAGCCCGGCTGATTTGATTCACACTGACTGCTGGTGACCTTGGAAACTTGCCTATAGATAAAAACTCACTTAGACTCAGATTGGGCCTAATACAGAGCAGGGGACTTAAACCAGGCCTGTTTTACCTCTTTCGCGCTCCTCTCTTTCTTTATGAAACATTCGGCCTGGGTCATTTCCTACATGCTTTTGTTTTTGTTTTTTTTTTTTGCCATGAAAACCTTTTTAGTCTACTTGGAATGATTTCAGGAAGTGGAACACCTTTTCTGCAGTATTGCAGCAATTTTACTGAAATACTATTGACATTCTATAAATACTACTAATACTACTGACATTCTACAGATACTACTGCATATATAATCAATGCTCCAACGCTAGCTGTTGAAACAAGGGTGACTTAATGTTGTCAAATGTCAGGGATATTACAAATTGTGTCCACTTTATTACTGCATATGTCAATGTGTTTATGAAATACGTGTCGAATATATTATCTAAATTTATTTTCCAATGACCTAAATCAAAGCAGCACCGTATGCGTCAGCGCCAGAAAGGAAAGTGTATTGGCGTTTTAATCTGTCTGTATTGGCATTCTGTAATGTTCTCGTTCCTGTAATTTGGCTGTAAACTTCCCAGGTTGGTTGGCTTTACTCAGGTACCAGGTGGTCCGTCTCCCTCCCTCGCTCGCTCTCTCGCTCTCTCTCTCTCTCTCTCCTCGTACCTGTGCCAGCTCACACACCCTGCAGGTGTACTTACCGGGGAGCTGTGCTGTGATTTCGACAAGCTCCAGCGCAGTCGTTGGCAAGGTAAACGCAGAAACGAGTGGCCGCCGTCGCTAGGGAGAGCAGACTGCCTGAGGTGTGGAAGTGCACCATGTTGGCCTGAATTTGAGAAATTTTTTACCAACTAAAAATATTTAAGTAGAAAAAAAATCGTAAACTCTGCACATTTGATTCATGTGTATGCCACATGCATCCTTATGTGTACCATGTACTGTCACATGATAATCATGTGATGACATAACACTTACAGTAGTCCTCCCCATCTAGATTCTGAATTCCTGATTGGCCAACATAACGCCAAAGGTCACATTGCTGACTCCTTTCTGAATTACTAATATTCTGATTATGTGTATTCATTAATCATATGTAGAGTTTTTGAATCACCTGCTCAAACATATTTTGTGCACATCCATACTGCAAGCCTTGGTCAGCTGTCCTTTGCAGGGCTGATGCCCATACTGGATGATATGGCCAGCAAAAATGTGCCAAAAACCACTAATAACAATAATCTATAACAGATCACAATTACTGGATTTCTTGAACATTAACTTAAATGAGTCCAGGCTGGCACCATCTCTAAAGTGAAGCAGTTTTATTTTATTTGTGCTATTCCGTGTTCTTGTTAGCATGTTTCCCACAATGCATTGCACAATGTTGCTCATTGAGGAAAAGCAATTCAGCATTCAGCCAGTCCTGTGAGTAGAGGCACCACACGGTGCATGCAGCACAGTTAGGCCTTTTGCAGATCACCCTGATAAAGATCAGTGCTGGACTCTCAAGCTATTCAGGAGATGTTTGACAATTCTTTTATATTGTGTACTCTGCAGGATTCGCATATTAAAGAAAGTGTGGAGGAAATGAATACATTTCCATAGAAATGCTGAAGGAAAACAGGTTTTTTTTTTTTTTTTCTCTGAAGATGTAAGGAATGTTTTGCATCAAAGAGACACAACAGTATGATTATTGTGCTGTATTTTTTATTTAGACTCACTTTGAATTTGCTTGTATGCGCGCTGTGTTTCATTAAAGTTTGAGTGGTTGCTTTGCTGTTTTATTTATTTATTTTTGATAATTTTTTAACAGTGAAATTTATTCTTCATGTTTTAAAAACCATACCATTTTATATTTGACAGTCTATACTGATATTTAATCCTATATCTGAATAAAGATGAACACACTTGGATATATTTGATAAACCATTCATATATATTGTCCAGTGTTTTGCTTTTGTCTCATTTTAAACCCACTGCAGTCAGCTGAGGTTTAACTATGCATTTGACTGATCTGCTACCTTAAAGTCACTTTTACTGGATTGTGTTTGATCCAGTTGCAGCAGTGAGTGGAGATTTCGTGTGTACATGGTGCACGTTTGCAAACGGGGTCCGGAGGATTCAAATCCAAAGTCACAAAGCAGCCTCACCAGCCTAGCTCTGTGTTCAAGGGCACCGCGCCGCTCCTAGCTCAGCGGAGAGAGCAGAACGCTGCCGCTAACGCAAAGTCATGTTAGCGTGAGCTGTAGCATTGACTGAGTATCTCCATGGGGGCGTTGAAATCGTCTTCATTCCATCACAATGGCCCCCCTGTACTGCTGCAGTTTTTGCAAAGTGCATGCCTCACACAGAGACAAACTCTCAGCTTTTGTCCACTTCAGAATTATACAAATCGTTGAATCTAATCATAAAAAAAATCCCCTATAACGGGAACAAAGAGCTCAAGAGTGTTGCCGAATGAATAGAAATCAATTTCCTCTGACATTTGTTTGTCTCTCGCCGTTGTTTGAGGAGAATAGACGGCATTGCTTCCGTTTTTGAAAGGTGGGTTGGTTTTGAACTTCCAAAGAGGCCCTGGAGCGTTTAGCCTCGGTGACCCGCACAGACGTGCCCGTTGACGTTGGTTGGGTTTTTGAAGTAAAAGTGAAAAGTTTCTCGGTGGATAACGTCGCCCTGTTCTGATTTCAGGTCAACGTGACTGTAGATTACATCAGAGCTGCCACTGCTGCCTCAGACCTGGGCGGGGGTGTCCCTGCCTTCCCAGAACGCACCTGTGCAACGGTGACCATTGGAGGAATGTGAGTACCCCCCCCTTTCTTTCGGGTCTTTTGAAAATTGTGGTGGCATCTCTCACGATCACAGTGAATCAAGACCTCAGCTTCATTTTGTTTGAAGGCCTGGACCCTGTACAGCAGTTTCACATCTCTCAGAGGCTAGAGTGCCCCCTACTGGTCAGGAGAAGGGTACAGGGTGGTGTGGCTGCTAAGCTTCAGCTGAGCTGGAGAAAGAGCAGTCAGTTTCTCCACAGCCCCCTTAAATGGGCTTTAACCCCTGTGTCTCCAAACGTGAAGATCGATCGTGCTGCCGGCTACATAAACAAAGCTGTCATTTTACAAAAAATAAATAATAAAAAAGGGTAATGGATGTTTACACTTAGTATCTGCAGCTAATGTGGGTTTTTTTTTTGAGGGGTTTGCCAGTGAGGCTGATCTGCTCGAGGTTTCTCGGTGCCATATGCTTGTGTTCCTAGCTGTATGTTGTTTTAGGTATTAATCAAGTTTAGTACTGTCATCGAGGGAATTCAATTATTACGGCGTGAAAAATGATACGGCAGGCCTTATGGGAGCCGTGAAGGCTCTCCAGCGAGGCTACAGTGCTGCATTACAGAGAGAAGCCATGTGTTTGTAATCGCGTTATCTTGGCACAAATCCATTAGTGTCGCTGGGTGCCGTTCATTTTATAAGATGCCCAAGATAGATATTGGCCACTCCCCCTCCCCCCCATATGGAGTGGGCACCGCCACACATTGTTGTTCGTATTAATTTGCACGCGGTACTTCCTTCCTTTTTCATCTTGGGGAAAGTTGGAAGTTAATGTCAGGATTAGTGGTGCTGACTTTGGCCTTTAAAAACATTAATTTCACAAAGTCGTCAGGCCGGTCGGCGTCTCGCCCTCGGGCGGAGAGTTTGGAGGTGATCGATGGGGGTTTTTTTCCCGGCGCTGAATGCCGTTTGTCGTGTGTGCTGTCTCTCGTCTCAGCTCGGCTTCCACATCTTCTGAAGAGAGAAAAGGTGGAAAAAAAATCTGGTTCTATGGACGATCCAGCCTGAGCTGTTTATGTTCTTCCAAAGGAGCAGCATGCAGACGTTACGATAACGTATCACAGAACGCAATGAGAGGCTTCTGTCTGTGTAGGCTGCTCGCCCAGTACCCTTAGTGTTTAATTTAAACAGTTAAAATGAAGGTTTAGGTACTGCAGTGCATATGTACTGCTATTGACGTAGGTGCTGGTGGGTGTTCATTGGGTTGGGTGAGCACTTTGGAGGCCAAACCCAAAACAAGATGCGAAATGGAACTGGCAGTTGGCTGAATACGTTTAGCAAATTGGGTAAATAGAGGAATGAAAGGAAACTTTAAAACATACAGTATAACTGAGGACCTTGAAAGAGCATGATTTTTGAATGAGAAAAATCTAAGGTTGTGAAAGTGATTGAGCTTTACTGAACACTTGAAGATGCTAACTCTTCTGTTATGCGTTCCATAAATTTTTATTTATTTTTTTTTTTTCTTCCAAGGTGCCAGGTAAAGCACAAACTGTTATGAGTTTTAGCATTGGCAGTGCTGTGTGTTCTAAAGCACATAGTGTCCCTGATAAATTCTTTATTGACTGTAGGATTCTCAATACTCTGGAAAACTAGACACCATTTTTTTTTTTTCTTTGAAAAGACCATACATTTTTATTGGGAAACACTTTTTTTTAGAACATATCCTATCCGTTTATTTTCAAAATAAGTCAATATTCCCATTGAACTGAAGGAGGCTGCTTCTATAACCTTCACAACGCCCTTTTTTTTGCAATAAACAAAACCAAAACCAGACTGTATTATAAAATTGATTCCGTTTGTTTATTTTGGTTATGTACTTAATCAGGTTCTCGCTTTGTGTGCAGCTTCTTGTTAAACAGCCGTCTGCCTGTTGGAATGCAGGCACCCCAAATAAATGCGCTCGTTTCTGCAGTGCTGTCCGATCTCCGAGATGGTATTTGGAGCGGTGGTATGCAGGCTCCCTGCAAGCAGTTCCAAGTCAAATGACAAGATAATCAGCGCATGAGAGGTGACATATTCCACTCCTGCACCAATAACAGGTGGCGAGTACCGCCCCGGGCTCCCTGGAACAGGAGGAGAAGCCAATCTCGCGCCACACCAAGCTACGGGGGGTGTGGGGGAGGGAGAAATAACCAGTTCTCTCAATTCACAAAAGAACAATTACAAACAGGCCAATGGGCCGAGGATGCAACAAAAGAAACGTGTTGCTGTTTGCCGCGCTAATACCAGGCAGCCGCCATAGATTGGCACTGTAAGCTGGCGGCTGGAATTTTAATCTCTCTGAGGGGCTACTTCACCAGCGAGTGTGTAGGCCTCAACTCTTTGACCATTTTACAGCTCTCTGTGTGTGAGTAAGGGAGTGTGTGCAACAGTGTTTGTGCATGAGAGTGTGTGCAACAGTGTTTGTGCATGAGAGTGTGTGCAACAGTGTTTGTGCGTAAGAGTGTGTGCAAGAGTGTGTGTGCGCCTATGTGCTTGTATGTTTTTGTGTGGGTGTGTGTGGGCTCATGTATACAGGGGTGTAGCGAGAAATTCTGGGCCCCTTTTTTTTTTTTTTTTTTAATGGAAAACAAAAATGTTTAATGGTATAGGTGTTAGTTGTAAGTATCCTATTTTACCTCGTTTCCCCTCTCCAAGACCAAAACGAATGTCATCACTATGTTGGGTCACAGACTCTCATTGACTTTCCAGCCACTGTTCAGTCAAATCCATAACGTCGATATTTGTGCTTTACGAGGCGTCCCGACCCAAATGCTCCTCCATCTCCTGCGGAATGGTTCTGTGTCATTCTGTTACGCATTTCCGTGACCCAGGGCGACGTTCGACTCGTTTGCAGGGAGATACCACGGGTGGTTCATTTGGGATCAGCTCAGTAATGGTGGCTACATTAACCCTCTCTCCTCCACTCCCGGGAAACACACCAACTGTTTCCATGGTGACCAGGGCCCTGGAAGCTCATGCTAAAGCGCCATCCATACTCCACCAGAACTTAACAGCCAAGTGTATGGACTCCTCAAATCTAATCCAGTGCTGTGATCCACATATTGTCACTCTGGTGGAATAATTTTTTTTTTCCCCACATTATTTCTTTTGCTCATAGACAACCATAAAAAAGCGCTCCCAGAGGTGTCTTTTTAATGGAGCTACATTAATCACAGCAAATGGTGCCTTCAACTTTTATTCAATATTTCTTTCCCTATTTCCCTATTCCCTATTTATGCACTCACATGTATGGAGGCATTGCATTAAATGCAGTACATTCCATCAAACTCATTTAACAGACAACGTTATTTGAGAGTAACTCGTTTAGTGTGAGAGAACACAAGTCCATCCATAAACAGGCCTGCACCAGAGTTTCCACCAAAAGCAATACTGGCCTGGTGACCCAAAGCAACAGTCCAGAGAGTGCAGGTACAACCCCTTTGAAGCAGTAAAATGGTCAACTACGCCATCCTTAAACCCAGATACAAGTCAAGACTAACACAATCATACCGCTATGAAATTACATAACTGTGTGAATTAGCAGTGCTCGGTGGTGGAGAGAGCTGGGGAGCCAGGATGCAGCCTGATCTAATACAGTAGAATAGATTAGAGTCGAACCGAGTCAATATACTCGCATGGATATACCCCGTGTTTCTCACCGCAGTGTATATAAATGGATAGAGAGATGTAAAGGGAGGGAGATTGAAAGTGACCTGACACACACTGAACCCAGATCAGTGCAGGGCAGCTTTCAGTGAGACAGGACCTTCCCCTTAACTGTGCAGCACAGTGTAATTCAGTACACTATTCATGTACCTGGCTGCCAGGCTAAACACCCGTATGCAGATTCATCCACTGAAAGCGCGCTGCTGTTTGTTTATTTATTTATTTATTTTCCTGTGGTCGGGGGCCCGGCGCTCGCAGCAGGCACAGAAGGAAAGTCACTCCGTCCTTGTGGTTCTCCCGGCCTGCAGAACAGCTTCACTCTCGACAAAAGGGAGGGAAAAAAGGGCAGGTCTTTATTTGTCCTTAACAGGCTGCTTAGTATGGGGAAATTTAATGGGGATTTTTTTTTTTTTGTAGACCAAATCGATGAAGGAGCAGTGATGTAGAGACCACATAGCTCTTTTGTGAATGGGAATAGAAGCACTTATATGCTGTGAGTGAACAAATACAAGCAAACGGGGGAGTCTGTGAGAGGCAGTCAGTATATTCAAAGTAGAGTCCTCCGCACACGCATTTGCGTATTAATTAAGCAAATAACATCCCCGCATGCTTAGGGTCATGTTTAAAACAGCTGGCCAAGTCTGGTTTCCTTTAATTAAGGGTAGCATTGCTGCAAGATGATACAGCTCTGTGAGTTTGCCACAGGGGACTTTTCTGGGGCAGTTAGAGGAGATTGAGGGGGTAATTTGGGGTGATTGAGGGGGGCAGTAAGGTTGACTTAGGGGGCAGATTTTTGCTGCATGTCACAGATTTCTGTCAGGTTAAATGTTCACTGAAGGCCCAGTGTCCTTAGGAAAGCTTTGTAACTTACACATTGTCTAAGCGGAACAAAGTGAAATCTCGGGTCATGGTTGTGTAGCGCCAGTTTTCTCATGCAAAACTGGGTCACGTTCGTCCTGCCTTTTTGCCACAAAAACGCTTTGATGGGAGAGCTCAACGTTGTCAGGGCATTTTAAGCCTTTTTGTGTGGTGTTGAAGTCTGAAGTTTCAGCTTCTCTGCTCTTAATTTCCCTGCAAAACCCTCCCGTCCACCCCCCCCCCCCGCCCCGTCCCGTCCCGCACTGCCCCCCCGCCTTTTCCTGCCACCACTGGGAGATGTTAACCTGGCCAATTAAAAGAATTCCAACGATCTCTGTGACATTTTGTACTGACTCAATTTAGCTTTTCAGTCCCAAAAGTTGAAATACTTCCAAAAAATAAAACGGTAAAAAAACACCAGAAATTATCTGCTGCTCATCTTTCTGGCTGTTTTTTTTTCTTTCTCGCACCAAGGTAAAAACCTTGTTACCTGCCCAGAACTTTTTTAGGCCTGTCGAAGGTGATTCTTCCTGATGATAAAAACCCATGGTTTATTTTCGATTTGTGCCAAATATTACCATATGAATAATCAGCCTTAGATTTAATGAGTGCTCTGTACAACAAGCTGAATACTCACCCAGAGAGGAAGTGGCAGTGTAAAAATCATCTTCTGAAAGAGTAAGGAACATTCACCATACGATATGCTGAGCCTGGCCTAAGCTGACACACTTTGCTATTCAATGCAGCATAAGGCAGAGGCATAGACCAGACAGAGTTTGGCTAATATGGCAAAGTTAAGCCTTATAGATACTGGACTTTCCTTAGAAAATACTTTTTTTTTTTTTTTTTTTTTGCCTTTGAAAGCAGCTGAGAGCTCAAAAGGACAAATTATATTTTGTAACATTTTAGAACAGTTTGTAATGGAAAATTCCAACGATCCCTGTGACCGTTGGTTGCCGTTGCTGTTGTGTTGTTGGGTGTCTCCCGTTTCATTTATGTACACTGATTCAGTTGTTCAGTATTCTTCTTTATGATTTGGGATCTTTGGTGTGTATGTGGCATCCTTTACCTTTTGTCAGCATGAGGCAAGTTTGCTTAGCTCAGTATCGCCATGAGAGTCTTCACAGAATATGCCAACCACACATGATTATTTTGCATTGGCATTGGAAGGTCAAATGGTGGTCTCATGTAATGTTTAGAGACCTTATAACCTAGAGGTTGTCTGTTTGACTCCCAGGTGGGGACTCCACAGTGTACTTCACCCTGACTTTTGCAGTAAAATATGCTGCTGAATAAATGGGTAGTATGTAAAATACAAGTAGCCCACCATTACAAGTGCTAAAATGCATAAATGTGATAAAGTAGATGTAGCATCACGGTGACCACTCTTGCGTGATCACAGAGAGATTAGCCTCCATTGTGCTATGAACTTTGGCTGGACTGTTATGGACTGGCCTGCAAAGCATTATTGCTCATATTTTGGCTTTCCTTTTTATTGCTGTACCCAGTGTGGCCATGATTATGACTTTATTTCTGTAAAAATAAAGCGCACAGTTTGCTGGAACCCCTTGAACTTGAAACCTTGTGGTATTTTGCAAGTTTCAAGTACTAGCAGAAAACATGGTTCTTCATTTAAATATTTGAAATACAATATAACTGACATAAAAACATCTGATCATTTTTCAGCGCCGTATTCTCCTCTGTGCCCTTTAAGGTACAAAAAAAATAATGTAAAAAAACATCAGAAGTTCCGAAACCTATTTCAGGAATAACAAGTGCGGCGCAACTTTCCAATCATCTGCCTGTATTCCCCAGACCGTGCGAGCCCCGTGCAACAGAAACCAATTTCCCCGTAACACGGCCTCGTTTTGCATCCATTCAGATCCCTGCTAATGGAGCCATGTTACAGACGGGTTCTGTATTCTATGGGTGTTGATAAGAATGTGGATGGCGCTGCTTGTGCTCTAATTACTGTTGCCCGACTGTCTCCACAGCAACATCGCAGAGGCGCTCGTTAGCAAGGGCCTGGCAACGGTCATCCGCTACCGTCAGGACGATGACCAGCGGTCCTCCCACTATGACGAGCTGCTGGCCGCCGAAGCAAGGTAAGAATGCTGATCAAAGTGCTGGTGAAAACCACACGCTCCACGCCGCCACCAGTGTGGGGAACACTATGGCCCTGGAGGAATGAAATAAATTAATAAAAAATGTGTTTTTCCTGTCCTGCGCTGACAGATGGACCTCTTCCTGTCTGGGCCCTGTCTCAGACTCGGTGAAAATACAAATACAAATATCCATCACTCTGTGACACTGGATCCCTCAGCCTCCCATCTGCTTCAGAGGTTCATCTCTCTGTACCCTAAACGCTCACCGCCTCAGTCACTGTGCTGTACCTGGGGAAATGTGTGTGGGGAAACAGGCCGTTATATACAGCACTAAAATGCTTGTGTGTGCACGTTTGTATTGGTGTGTGCGCGTGCGTATTTGTCTACATATGCCAGTGTGTGTATGGTGCGTGCGTATGGTACCTGCGTGCATGCCAGTGTGTGTATGGTGCGTGCGTATGGTACCTGCGTGCATGCCTGTGTGTGTATGGTGCGTGCGTATGGTACCTGCGTGCATGCCAGTGTGTGTATGGTGCGTGCGTATGGTACCTGCGTGCATGCCTGTGTGTGTATGGTGCGTGCGTATGGTACCTGCGTGCATGCCTGTGTGTGTACGGTGCGTGCGTATGGTACCTGCGTGCATGCCTGTGTGTGTATGGTGCGTGCGTATGGTACCTGCGTGTGTATGGTGGGTGCGTATGGTACCTGTGTGTATGGTGCGTGCGTATGGTACCTGCGTGCATGCCAGTGTGTGTATGGTGCGTGCATATGGTACATGCGTGCATGCCTGTGTGTGTATGGTGCGTGCGTATGGTACCTGTGTGCATGCCTGTGTGTGTATGGTGCGTGCGTATGGTACCTGCGTGCATGCCTGTGTGTGTACGGTGCGTGCGTATGGTACCTGCGTGCATGCCTGTGTGTGTATGGTGCGTGCGTATGGTACCTGCGTGTGTATGGTGGGTGCGTGTGGTACCTGTGTGTATGGTGCGTGCGTATGGTACCTGCGTGTGTATGGTGGGTGCGTATGGTACCTGTGTGTATGGTGCGTGCGTATGGTACCTGTGTGTATGGTGGGTGCGTATGGTACCTGCGTGCATGCCAGTGTGTGTATGGTGCGTGCGTATGGTACATGCGTGCATGCCAGTGTGTGTATGGTGCGTGCGTATGGTACCTGTGTGTATGGTGGGTGCGTATGGTACCTGCGTGCATGCCTGTGTGTGTATGGTACCTGCGTGCATGCCAGTGTGTGTATGGTGCGTGCGTATGGTACATGCGTGCATGCCAGTGTGTGTATGGTGCGTGCGTATGGTACCTGTGTGTATGGTGCATGCGTATGGTACCTGCGTGCATGCCAGTGTGTGTATGGTGCGTGCGTATGGTACCTGTGTGCATGCCAGTGTGTGTATGGTGCGTGCGTATGGTACCTGCGTGCATGCCAGTGTGTGTACGGTGCGTGCGTATGGTACATGCGTGCATGCCAGTGTGTGTATGGTGCGTGTGTATGGTACCTGTGTGTATGGTGCGTGCGTATGGTACCTGCGTGCATGCCAGTGTGTGTATGGTGGGTGCGTATGGTACATGCGTGCATGCCTGTGTGTGTATGGTGCGTGCGTATGGTACCTGCGTGCATGCCAGTGTGTGTATGGTGCGTGCGTATGGTACCTGTGTGTATGGTGCGTGCGTATGGTGCGTGCGTATGCCAGTGTGTGTATGGTGCGTGCGTATGGTACATGCGTGCATGCCAGTGTGTGTATGGTGCGTGCGTATGGTACCTGTGTGTATGGTGCATGCGTATGGTACCTGCGTGCATGCCTGTGTGTGTATGGTGCGTGTGTATGGTACCTGCGTGCATGCCTGTGTGTGTATGGTGCGTGCGTATGGTACCTGCGTGCATGCCAGTGTGTGTATGGTGCGTGCGTATGGTACATGCGTGCATGCCTGTGTGTGTATGGTGCGTGCGTATGGTACATGCGTGCATGCCTGTGTGTGTATGGTGCGTGCGTACGGTACCTGCGTGCATGCCAGTGTGTGTATGGTGCGTGCGTATGGTACCCGTGTGTATGGTGCGTGCGTGCATGCCAGTGTGTGTATGGTGGGTGCGTATGGTACATGCGTGCATGCCAGTGTGTGTATGGTGCGTGCGTATGGTACCTGCGTGTGTATGGTGCATGCGTGCCTGCGTATATGCGGTTTATCGCTCCGTCCTCGTGGTGAGTGACGCCTCGTGCTCTGGCACGCTGAGGCAGACCTCATAAGGCATATGGAGGTGTGGAATGAGGCTCGTGGCAGCGGCTGTGGGTACTTTAATTCAGCCGCTTCTTTAGGCCCTCTCCCAGGACCCTGCCAGCTCTGCATTGAAACATGTGGAGAATAACAGAGCAGCCCCTTTCTCTGCTTCTGTAATAACCTCTGCTTGCATGTTGTCGCTCATGCCTCTTAGCGCAAGCCGCAGGCAAACTGCTCCAAGTACAGCAGCTGATAAAATCTATTATTTATTTATTTTTTTTTTCCCCAAATGAAAATGTTTTTTTAAACACTTCAGTGTGCAGACAGACACAGTTGTAAAGCTATAACATGGTCTTGCCTCCATCTGGGAGATGTAGAAAATGTTACGGTGAGGCCACACTGTGGACGTGTCGTGGTGTGGGTTCTTCTGTCTGCTGCTCGCCTGCGTTTTGACTGTGTGCCTCCCACATATTGGTTGTATGGTGCCCAAATTTCAGCTGAATCTTATCAGTAGAATATCCCCACAGATTGGCCATGAATTATCCTCTTGTCAGCTTCAGTCAGTCACTACTGTTCACCACAGCAGAGTCAGGAGTGAGTCAGGCTCTGAGAAGTGCTCGGCTGGCTCATATCTACATCATAACCATGAGACTGATGTGGTGTAACCACAGCCATGGTCGGGTGCGCTCTTTGCCTGCAAACCAGTCAGGTACTGCCAATGATTATTCACTGTCTGTTGTAGTCAAGACTCCAGTTTAAAGTGTGCTGAAAAGATCCTTAGTGTTAAGAAGTACTGTCAAGTTTTTTTGGGCCAATCAAATCCATCCTAAGAAATGTAAGTACACCTGTAGGATTGCGGGGAGTCTATGTGAGGTGGAAAAAAATCCAGTATGTGTGTTCCAGATGCTCGGTCAAAGATTGCCACCTGGTCCACACCCCCGCCCCCTCCCTGGATCGAGCACGGGGAGACAGCCAGGCCTCGTTCCCCAGCTGAAATTGCCAGTCGTGGCCTGTCCTTCCGACAGCAATCTCCTGGGCCCAACTTTTACATGGAGGCAAAAATTAAATTAGAAACAAGGGGTGAGGCTGTGGGGGGGGGGGGGGGGGGGGGGGGCATAAAAGGCAGATATTAAGATATAAAGGCAGAGATAATGCTGAATTCAAACTCCCCCCCCCCCCCATCACACAGCTCCTAACGGCAGGGAGGGAAAGGGGTATGGGGTACATAAATTCACAGCGGGAGTGAGGAATGAATGAGTGACTGAATGACGGTGTGATCGGGAAAGATGGCGGTTTACTGCTGTGGGGGGGGGGGCGGGGGGAGGGCAGAGCGTCCATTTAATCTGTGAGAGCACAGAGCCCCATCTGCATCTCTGATTCTGAAAGTCTTATTTGCATAAATGTAATTTCGCCACAGGAAATATGTGAATTTTTATTTTTTTAATGAAGACCACGGGCTTTACTCCATTTTGGGACGTCTTGTAGTCTTCCCTCTCCGGCGTTTTGCTACCTCTTAGACTCACATAGTTGTACTCTGTTTGCATATTGTTATCATGATTTGGCTGGTAGTGAAAAGAGGAAATATTAACTTTAGGTGTCATGCAACTAATTAAGAAATTACCCCTATTTTAATCATTCATGCCTGAGATAAATTAAATAATTCAATAAAAAAAAAATATCCCTTAAAAGTATTTGGATTTATGGTAAAATATTCACTTCATATTTGCTTTAAAAAATCCACAAATCCAATATCCGATGCAGCGCGGTGCAAGCCTGCACTGATTCAGTGGCCATCGTAGCGCCAGCATCGTCTCAGGACAGGTTCTCTTTCATTACCGTTGATTTTCCACATTTTCATTTGAATTTTTCAGGATATTGATTATGATTGCATGCCAAGGAAATTTTTGTTGTTTTTTTGTAAATGGCTGCAGCATAAATGTGTTGACAATCTCATACTAGAGATGTTTTTTTTTCCATGATTAATCAGGGAAATGCATATTTTCAGGTAATAAATGCTTATTGAGAGATGCTAATGTTTGGCTTCATTGCAGAATGTTCCATCCCCCAAATTAGGGAGGTTTTTCTCAGAGCAGGATTAAGCAAGGAACCGGCCAGATTACTGTGGTAAACATTTTGAATTTGGTGAGATTTAATGAAATGAAATCCTGAGTTGTTTTGTAAATATTTGTAGCCAGGTTACTCCTCTTCCCTGCGTTGAGAAATACTCCACAGGTTCCAGACATAATCAAAGAGAGCGGGAGTCCTGGAGGGTAATGGACTTTCGTCCTCTGTTTACAAAAACATCTTCTTCCCTTGCAGAAACATTTGTGGTCTTGATGTTTTGTGGCTCAACTGTTTTTCCAATATATAGTCTGAAAATGGGATTTGCATCCGCAACGTCGTATGTTTGAGACCCAATTTGATCTCTGTGCATCTGCCTTTTGAAATGCCTATCCTCGGTTGTTGCATCAAATAGCCTTGTGTGTAAACAGATGGTGTTTAGTATGTGTAGCTCATGTAAATGGCCTTGTGTATTTGCTGTCTACCGAGCTAATAACAATAACCACTTTAAATGGGCACCGCGCGCGGACAGAGTCGTTTTTCTGTGTCGAAGGCCGGGAGTAATGAGTGCTTGTTTAATTGCAGGGCCATCAAGAACGCCAAAGGCCTCCACAGCAAGAAGGAGGTCCCCATACACCGGGTGGCTGACATTTCTGGGGTAAGTGAGAGAGAAACTCCGACTGCTGGGAAAAGGCAGGCCCCAACCCCCACATAGACCTGCATTATAATAATAATAATAATAATAAAACTCATATACGACCATAGCTATGACCCAGTTTCAGTGAAAAATAGTGCTCAAGGTTCACATTATAAACATGCATTGTGACACAATTACCATGACTACCTGTGGGCGTGGCTCAATTGACGCTAGGTTCTGATTGGAGCGAAAGGCTGGGCTTCAAAGAGGCGAGTCTGGAGCGACGCAGGCCTTGGTTCTGCAGTGGTTCTGACCCTCAGAAATCCCCTGGTTTTGGGTGCTCGGGTGTGTGTGTGCATGTGTGCGTGCGTGCGTGCGCGTGTGAGTGAGGCAGATGCCGAGTCCTGATGGAGAAATACAAGCAACGTGATTAATCAGTGTTTTAAAATGATCAGTTAATGTGTGCATTTGGCTGGAACTTTAAAGGTATTGAAGAAAAGTGCAGGGCATCCGAAAACCATCCTTCGCCTGGTCTGTAGTGCACGGACAAGTTGAAGGCATGTAATAGAAAGCTCTCAGAGTCGGTCATTAGTCTGTTTTGATCAGTGAGATGAGGCATGTTTTTGGACGAGTCCCAGGTCAGTGTGAACGCGTGCCAGACGTCCAACAAAACTTTCCCCGGGTTTTACATTTTCATTACAGCCTGGAAGGAACCCTTAAAAATATCCTCATGAAATAAATAATTACAATCATCTCCACTGCGATTATTTATGTGCCAAACATATGCTAATATTTCCAGTATAAATCATAGCCCAGGCCTCTTACAAATGGTTATTAAATTTTACTTTGTTCTATAAACTTTGTTAGCAGTGTAATAAGATGAAAGGCAGCCCCGGACATAAAGTAGAGAAACTGACTTTTAACGGCCTGGCTATTACGTCGTCCACTTAAATCTCTGCTTTTTTACGAGGTGCACATCCGGGTTTTTGATAGACCGGACCACCGTGCGCTCGAGCTCGTCGCATTTCAACACGCACGGTGGCCATGTCAGTCATGGCGTGCCTTTTAGAGTCACCTGCTTGGCGGTTGAAACTGTTGCTCAGATTGAAAGTTGCGATGGTGACGGAGAGTTGATTTTTCTAATGGACTTGTTGTCTGATGAATGTCTCCCTCGCACGGAGTTTGCAGCCGACCGCATCTGAGATATTGTTCCACGCCGTTCTCTTCCTGGCAGGGGCTGTGCTTTTAGTTGGTCAAGGTTCACTAATGCAATAACTATTATAAAGCCTAAAATAGAAGCCAAGACCCCCCACCCCACACACACCCTGTGCCATTATTCATAACTGCTTTGGAATATACGGTCAAGTCTTCCCATTCAATCACATTTTGGGTTTCAGGATGTTTAAAGCTTATGGGAGCCATGCCTGGAACTGCCTGCAGAATTAACCCCCGATTCTCCTCTGTGTGGTGAAAAATAAACCCTGTCAGGTGTGAAATAATTAGTACTGAAGTGCGGAACGAGAAAACAAACCTGCAGCAGATCTTCAGTCTGCGTTTTCCGCTCCTCCTCGTTGGGCCTCGTGAGTCTGCCTGAGCTGGCCGGAGCACTCTCCCTTGCTCGATAGCTTTCCTGAAAGAAATAAAAACAGTGGTAATCATAGCTGTGAATAATAATATTAATATTGTGTAATAATAATTGGACTTCATTTGTATAGCTAGTTTAATGCGCAGCATCTGGGTGATGTTAGACCAGCTTATTTGCATAAGTTGAATTAATAAATAAGATAATAAGAAGCGCACACACACAGGCCTGTTTAATCCTTAAATATTAATATTGCAGAGGGGTTCTGAGTTTTTTCCGAGCCCCTCCTGCCGCTGAATAATTTGACCTTCGCTGTATTCCCTGGTCTGCGTGCGCATGCCACTTTCAATCTCGGTTTCTCTGGGGTTTCGCGTCGCTCCGACTGTGAAAACATCTCTCTCTCCCCTGGATGTCTGGTGCCGGGTGAATTGCATGCTGGGGGAATTGGTAAAGCTTTCCACCGGGGGAGCTGGCGGTGCCTGAGGCAGAGAGAGGGGAGCGCCGCTCGGGACTCTGGGATACCTCGCGCCTTCCGAATCCTCTGTTCGCCCTGGAGTAAGCGTGCAGTCTTGCCCGTCGGATTACAGGCTCAAGCCTTTACGCGTGACAGAAAGTTCTGCCGCACCGGTGACCAAAAAAAAAAAAAAAAACTGGCTTGTTGACGATCGTCCCCGCTAATTCAATTTCCGCCCACCTGAGCGGTCTCCAAGCCGACTGTGCCCTCCCCAGCGGCGTGTCTGCTGTGAAGCTAGAGTTTTATTTATTTATTTTTCCCTTCTTTTTCCTAGCCCAGTATATTTAAATCATCTCAGGGTTGGAGCACTGGACCAGGATTAGCTTTTGGCTAATAATAGAATAGCTAAACAAGGTCTGAATGTGACCTGTGGACAGCTGATCTGAGGTCAGCACTCCCACTCTGAGAGACCTCGGACATGGACGCTGGTCGAGGATGAGACTTGCATTTTAGTGCATAATGGATAAGGTTAGTCTATGGACAGGGGAAACTTGATACTGTGTCTGTGCATATCACTAAATTGTGACATGGACCTTTTCTGAAGCCAACAGTTTATCACTGTATGTATCGATCTGTACAAATTCTGAACAGTAATTGCTGATGATGTCATATTGCGTAATGATGCAGTCAACCTTACATTCAGCCATTTTGAAAATGTGAAGCCCTTATGATGTTTCAGAACTCATTCTTAGCAGTACTGTTCACGTGCTGCTCATTAGTCAGACTCTAAAAAAGGTAAAGTCTCCAAGATACAGTCAAAAAAAAAAATGGCAAATAAAAACGTATAGCCCAGGTGAGTGAGGGGTGCAGTAATTTCACACACTCTGCAGGTGGGCTGAAGGCTAGCAGCAGCATGGAGAAAACAATCCAATCAGCCCCCGTTTGCTGACCGTTTTCCTCTGTTTCTCCTTTTTTAACTGCGTACTCTGGAGTGTAATTAACACCCCCTGAGTTATGGGCGGAGACAGGGTGGAGGCGTCCTGTGAATGCGTGGCTCTTAAACCAGCTGCCCCCACTTCACCGCCATGAGGGGTTTACTGCCCAAGGTCCTAGCAACCACCGTAACGACCCAGTAAAAACACCCCGCAGTTTACGGTGTGAAACTGCTGCTCTGTGTCTCTGTCCGTCACTGCTTCTGTGCCCCGCCTCTTTACCAAGTCTCCATCCACTGATATAGTATTCACAATTATTTTTATTTTTACAAATGTTTTGCATAACTTTTAAAGATTTGAAGTTTTAAAGATGCCTGTAGGTAAATTAAAACTGCCAGTAAGAGTATAATAACCTCCATAATAAAGAGATGACGAACCTGCTGTATGTAACCAAAGACAAGAAAGTTTAATTACACCAGCATGTTACATTGTGTTCAACGAACACAAGATCCAGTTCTTTTATGTGATTAACAGTACATTAAATCACACTAGCCCCTTGTTAACTGGACAGGAGACCCTGTTGACTCAGGCAAACTCAGGGGTGCCGACCTTTCTGACTGTTAACACAGACAACACAAACATCTCTGAGTTTCCTCACTCCACATATCATGTTTGTTTTTCAAAATAAGCTTGAAAAGCAGCATTTGAGCTTTCATACATTTTTACCTTGACAGGTCAGATTGATGCATGTTTTGATGTTTTGGGGTGTGTGGGTGGTCTTGTCTTTTCTTTTTTGGAGGATAGACTGTCCCTAGCATTCTACTTTAAGTTTCATTACGTTTAGTACAGAAGTGGCTGAGAAGTCCCATTTTGAGTGGAACTGTAGCTGAAATGTTGACTGCAGAACGCAGCCCCTGCAGCTCTGTGTCTGGACCTCGTTCCTCTGGTTCTGTGACTGAGAGGGGCAGTAAGACAGAGCTTATACCAGTTGGGGGCTATCTGTTCTCTCTCTCTCTCTCTCCATTATGGACTGACCACTTGCTGACTCGGCTCCCGCTGTCAACCCCCCCCCCCCCCACCCCCCCGTCACGTCGAGCCGGAAATCCATACGTCCTTGCCCCCCCCCCCAAACTCTCTCCCACGCTAATCGTGTTTGAGTGGTGGAACTTCATTGTCAGTGTCAACAATGAGAGCCCGTGTCCTTCTCACCGGGGGTTTGGTGTCTGTGTCCTTGTCCCCAGCGCAGAGACCCATTAATCTGATGTAAGACAGAGCTTTGGCCCCTCCTCTCTCCCCTCCTCAGGCCCCCATTCCACATCCTTTAAAGACTAAAAGGACATTTCGAAAAACCTGGGAAAAAAAAAGGCTGCATGTGACCAAAATTTTCAGACCTTGAACAAAAAACTGGCACACAACTGAGCCTGCAGGTGGCTTACAGAGTAAAACTCCTGATCGTGGTGGAGCTTTGGGCTCTATGGTGGGGTGAATGCTGCCTGATCGTGGTGGAGCTTTGGGCTCCACGGCGGGGTGAGTGTTGCCTGATCGTGGTGGAGTTTTGGGCTCTATGGTGGGGTGAATGCTGCCTGATCGTGGTGGAGCTTTGGGCTCCACGGCGGGGTGAATGTTGCCTGATCGTGGTGGAGCTTTGGGCTCCACGGCGGGGTGAGTGTTGCCTGATCGTGGTGGAGTTTTGGGCTCTATGGTGGGGTGAATGCTGCCTGATCGTGGTGGAGCTTTGGGCTCCACGGCGGGGTGAATGTTGCCTGATCGTGGTGGAGCTTTGGGCTCCACGGCGGGGTGAATGTTGCCTGATCGTGGTGGAGCTTTGGGCTCCACGGCGGGGTGAATGTTGCCTGATCGTGGTGGAGCTTTGGGCTCCACGACGGGGTGAATGTTGCCTGATGGTAGGGTGAATATTGGAGGAGTTCTCCTGCTTCTGCTAATGTGGAGCTGAACCAGAGTTCAGTTCTGGATGGGGAAAAAGGAGGGAAAAATGAAAAAAAACTTTAACACACGACACAAGCCAAGCCAAGAGAAGCGCAGAGCCTCAATTGGCTGTGTGGTTCTCTGGCATGCTCGGCTTGTAAATTAGATATTGTATTTGCCGTTAAGAGTTTTGAAAAACGGCATGGCGGCATCTTGAGTATCACACCGCAGACGTTTCTACGGCTGGCGAAAGTGATCGCCGACACGGCAAACGGTTGACTGTTTTGATTACTCTAATCAGGTGTTTAAGAGCCTGAAATAATTGTGTAATTAATTTTCCACACCCTGAGGGTTTTTGCTGAAACTCTTTAAAATGGAGCCCGCAAGCACGTCCGGATTTATGCTTTCGCAGTGGATGCTGGAGGAGTTTTCCCGTCTCGCAGCCACTCCAAAACAAAAGGCTCATTGCTGTAAGAATGCATGAGACACTTCAGCTGGGCCCGGGCCATTCAGTACTGATTTCTTTACAGAAACTGGGATGACATGGTCTGTGGAAGAGGAACTCCATTCACTTTTACAGCCAGTCATTCATTACAAGCATGCAGAATTTGTGTTTCAATGGAGAAACGCTGTCAAAGGCGACCTAAGGCTGTTCACTGCAAACTCCAGGCCTGAGGAGTTTTGTTGTTAGCAATCAAATTATTTCATCAGTTTATAATGAAGAAGTTGGATATGCGTGTCACTCTCACATATGCGAGTCACTCTCACATATGCGTGTCACTCTCACATATGCGAGTCACTCTCACATATGCGTGTCACTCTTACATATGCGTGTCACTCTCACATATGCGTGTCACTTTCACATATGCGAGTCACTCTCACATATGCGTGTCACTCTCACATTTTTTTTTTGGGGTCTGTTGGGGGGAAAAAAAAAAAAAAAAGCTCTTCACCCTGTGAGTCTCTAGCTGGGGGATCACTAAATGGTCATAGATACTCTCTCACCCATCCCCTAGGATACAATGAGTGAAGTATCAAAAAAAATAATTTCCCTTTGATGAATTTTCCTTGGATCACCCTCAAATGACGAAGACCCGTGAAGTGTTCATGTTAAACTCTGTAGACTGTCTGTAAACAGCGAGGCTTAACGGGCCATAAGATCTCTTCTGCTCCTTATACATTGTTTTCTTCCTTTGAATCAGCAGTGTCAAACCCACGTCCCAGAGGGCCATGGTGCCTGCAGGGTTTTTGTGGTTTCCTCACAGTCAGCAGCAGACTTGGGGCTTTGGAACCAGGGTGTGTGGACTCACTCTGGCCAATCACTGATTTAAACAAAGCACTGATAGAAAATGATTGGCCAGGCCTGGAGTTTGAATTCCAGGTAAAACTGGAGTCCCAGAAGACATGGTAGTAATGGGCTAATTTGGGGCTTCAGAATCAGAAGCAGATCCAGCGGCCATATTGGACCCATTGGTATAATGGATCAGCTGAGGTGGTTGTGCTGTTATAAAGCAATAGAAATCTGATCATCCAGCCCCATGTTCAGGGTGCAGAATTGGTAGTGAAAGTACATGCATACACATTTAGGAGGAAGTAGCTCAGGTATGTACATGTGTGTTTTAAAAGTTGGGGTTTTAACTGAACCAGCATGCTGGTCTTGTAACATGGAAGGTATGATTAGATGTCTGTGAAGAAGTGAAGGTTGTTGTCATGTGACGTGGAGGAGGTGGTCTAAGGCTCCTCCTGAAACCTCCTGGAGCTGGGTTGAGTTTAGGTTGGGGGGGATGGTTAAATGAAGATGTGCTTTTCTGTGAAGCTGCTTTGTGATAACGTGCAGATGCATCATGCAGATGTAGCTGATCTTAATGGTAATTCCTCTGCAGGAAACACAGAAGGCCAAGCAGTTCCTGCCCTTCCTGCAGCGTGCTGGTCGCTCGGAGGCCGTGGTGGAGTACGTGTTCAGCGGCTCCCGCCTCAAACTCTACATGCCCAAAGAGACCTGCCTCATCACCTTCCTGCTCGCAGGTACGCACGCAACCCGAACACGACCAAAACAGTGCACTAAACCTTCCACATATCTTACTCCACACCTAAACTTCTCAATGTCTGCTGGTTCCAGCACACATCTGATGGTGGTTTTGGTTGGCTTCATCTTTTCACATACTTGTCTATTTTGTATTCAGAAGAATCGGGACCAGATACTTGAATGGCAAGCATATTCCTTTAAATTTAAGATGAGTCACCTTTTCGCTTGTCATGGTGTCCCCACATGTTCTTGTGACAGTATGGCTATTTTAAATGATTATTATTCATAATAATTCATACTTCCTCCTAAATGTTCCCCACATGCGTGACCTACATTTTGAAAAATGTATTACAGACATGATGTATCTATTCTGCTTGTAATGTTGCTTTTCCAGCTATTTCCTTGAACTCTTATTCCTCCACTCTCTGCTTCTGTTTGTGAATTTTTATGAGTAAAACCCAGAAGAAAGTTTGTCTGGAGTTGGCCTTCAATGATCCAACAGTGGTCCAAATGTTTTGAACAAACTTTTCGATCTCTGACCTGTTTGATTTTTTTTTTCTTTTTTCTTTTTTTTTTCTTTTTTTTTTTTTGTACAGAACAGTAGCAGCTGAAGTCGTAGTTTGCAGTAGTTGTAGTCCTGTATTGATCCAAAGTTGTTGCGT